>BQNB010017100.1:0-70515 GCA_026074375.1 Tanacetum coccineum | reverse complement strand
TCGTTATGAAAATTGATTTTTAGAAGCGAAACGAATAAAAGGTTGTGTTTGGTTCGTGAATAGTAAAAAGGAAAAATGGGGTTTTTGTATTTTTGATGTTGTGGTCATGATGATTGAATAATATATGATGCTAGAATGCTTATTTTTGATAAGTAGCTAGTATAGCTTATTTTTGGCTTATTTTTAAGCATCTTTTTGGCTTATTTGAGCTTATAGCTCACGACCCATTCAAGAAAAACATAAGGGATATGTTTTTGATTATTTTTGTGTTATGGTGTATGTTGTGGACTATTTTTGAGGCTTATGGTAGTAACCAAAAGCGATACATAGCTTAATAGCTTATTTTCAAGCTTAATATACGTATTTTAGAGTTTATGGACTCACGGCCAATAAGTCTATTTGAGCCATGACTTAATAGGAGGGCTTATTGTGGTCCGAATTATTTTTACATATAAGTATATATATAATATATGTAAATAGACCTTGATTTTGGACTTGGATTATGTTTTGGACTTATAAATGTCCTAATGGACCCTTGTTGGGCCTTAAGGCCCAATAATCGATATTTTGTCATTATGAGCGTTTTGTTGGACTTTTGAAAGTAAAAATGTGTTTACGAAGAGATATTGAATGATATTTTGAAGGAAAAGTTTTGATAAGTGTTAAAGATTGAGATTTTGAGAATTTGGTCGAAAAGTGTCAAATTTGTGAAAAATGTGGAAAAATAAGGTTTTGAACTTTGGAAAACGTTGTATAAACGTACGGGTCATGTCGAAATTTCGTAAAAAGTTTATACTTAGAAATTTTCTTATAAACATGATTTTTGATTTTCAATAATAAAATAATAATTAATTATTTTATTTATTTAATAAATTCACTAAAAGACGAAAAATATAATTTTTCCCGAAACTTCACGGATGTGTCTAATATGACTAAACTTTTCATTTTCAATCGCTTAGTAATTATTTTATGGTATTCGGGGTTACCGAATGGACTTGTCGAGATATATTTATAATTAATAATTATAAATATTTATTATATTACTTATCTATTTAAGCTAAATAGTATAAGTATGTATTATCAGAGAATGAGATTGATATGATTATGGAGTTAAGTCGTCAACCATCACACCACTAAAAATTATTTTGGGTAATTGTACAACACATCTAAACTCTATGCATCAACGTAATGATTGTTTGGAATTGGATGATTAAAATGGGACATTAACTGGACTAGGTCATGTGCGGGCGTCGTTGCATTTGCTTGTGTGATTGAGATTGGGTAGCTAAAGACTTGCTTGAGGTGAGTTCTCGTAGCCCCATTTTTTACTGGTTTTTCCGTTGGGGAAAATGATACTCAAATGTGTTTTGAAATGTTTTGAATTGATCTATGCAAAATGAGGTTTTGTTTTGCGACAAGATATGTGCTTATGACTTCTATGCGAATATTGTGCATGTTTATTGGATCGGATGGGTACGCCTATCCAGTATTTCTGTGTGACACTTGCATGTACTGTGTTTGGCATGTAAGGTTCTGTGTGTCCCATCTAATATAGTGCTCCAGCTGGTAGGCCTTTAAGTGGGGGAGTTGCGACTCTATATTTATGTTATTGGATCGGATGGGTATGCCTACCCAATGTTTGGATCGGATGGGTACGCCTACCCAGTGTTGGATTGGATTACATATATTCACTGTCATATAGCACTATTGTCCACTGTTAAAATATTGGCATAACTTTTGGGTTTAAGGTCAAACCTACTAGCTTACCAACATTATTGTTGACGTTTTCGAGTATCATTTTTAGGTGAAATGAAAGAGGAATAGTTGATGATTGTGATAGCAGACTTAGAAGTATCTAGTGTGGAATTTCGTTTGAAGTCTTGTTTGCTTGTTGTTTTGATTATAGTTTTGGATGTTATGCAAAAAGTTTGGATTTGATCCCCTGCGAGGGCATATGAATAATTGTTAGAGATTGTAGATTTTAGTTGCGATTTGGGACATCACTTGAGTTTGTTCAATGTTGATGGTTTTCATAGCACTTGGGGTTTATGCAATGTAGTATTCTCTATTTTGTATCTTGTGTTATGATTGATCATTATGTTGCATTCTCGAGTTTCCGCCATTGTCGGGGTGTGACATTGATGGATCATCCAACATTGATGTTGCTGTATTAACCTGTTCTATTTTTGGAATCTACAGCTCTAACAACGAGTGCCTTGCTGATATTGACTTTGACGATACGGTAAATTTACTTATAACTTTACTCTTAGTTTCCAATTTTACTTATAAGGTCAAATAGATTTGTTTCAAAATTGAAATCTAATCACACATCATGGAAGTTGTGGAGAAATTTTTAATATCCATTAATCATTATAATGAACCTTCAATCTTACACAAAGATTGAGTTGAGTAATATGCTTCATACATGAAGAATATGAATTTTAAATGTAGCAGGTTTGACTCTAAAAGTCAAAATAGACCATACACCTTATAGTGCTGTGAATTTGTGATCTCATACTTCCTGATAATGCAGCTTGACAGTGAGGAACAAAAGTGCATCGTTAGTGTGTGCCAACCTTGTTAGAATTACAGAAAAGTATCGGTCACTCCTAACATAATAACTCGTTAAGCTTAGTAGGCTAAGGGATTGAAATCCCATCAAGGGCCCAAGATAGCCCACGAATGGGACTAGGGCAACCGGCCCCTAGAACCTATATATACTCTCTCAAAGGTGTGGAGAGGGTGTTGGTTGTTTCACTTTTCATAATATCATAATCTAATATTGTTGGTTGTTTCACTTTTCATAATATCATAATCTAATATTGTTGGTTGTTTTACTTTTCTATTTCATAAGCTAATATCATGTGTGTGTTATTTCTCTCTTAAGTGTCTCATCTAATCACCTCTTTCTCTCTCAATCTCCTCTAATATTACTTGTATGTGAATATCATCAATTGGTATCAAGAGCCATGGGATGATTATTTAGTTATTGTGTGCGTTTTTGTTTACTCGTTCTCCTTTACTCGTATGATTTTTTTTGGGTTTTTGAAGCTTGTTGTTGCTCCAAAAGATCTTATACTTTAGTATAACTAATCTAGTATCTTAGATATGAAAGGTGTACAAGCTTAATCTAAGAAAAACACTCTCTTTGTGCTTATTTTGGTTGGAAAAGTATTTTGTATCAAGAATCTTGATTTCAAATTTTTGGTCTTAAATTTCATAAAGTTTATGTTTTTAAGGTTCTCTATGTCTTAGATAAGCAAGAAGTACAAGGATTTTTGGGTTAAAATGTCAAAAAGTGAATCTTTTATTGTTTTGGATTTGGAACCAAAATAGTCCCTGTATACACAAGGCGATTTAGTCCTTTGTAGTTGGAACCAAAATAGTCCCAGTCTAAGCAAGGCGATTTAGTCCCTTGTAGTTGGAAGTGAAATAGTCCTCTGGTTAACCAAGGCGATTTAGTCCCTTGTAGTTGAAACCGAAATAGTCCTAGTGTAAGCAAGGCGATTTAGTCCCTTGTAGTTGGAAGCGAAGTAGTCATCTGGTTAAGCAAGTCGATTTAGTCCCTTGTAGTTGGAACCGAAATAGTCCCAGTCTAAGCAAGGCGATTTAGTCCCTTGTAGTTGAAGGCGATTTAGTCCCAAGCAGTGCAAGGCGATTTAGTCCCTTAACAGTTGAAGGCGATTTAGTCCATTTGCAGTAGAAGGCGATTTAGTCCCTTTTATAGTGCAAGGCGATTTAGTCCTTTTTCAGTAGAAGGCGATTTAGTCCTTTTTGTTCAGGAGGCGATTTAGTCCCTTTTTGTTCAGGTTGTGATTTAGTCCTTTTTGTTCAGGAGGCGATTTAGTCCCTTTTTGTTCAGGAGGCGATTTAGTCCCTTTTTGTTCAGGAGGCGATTTAGTCCATTTTTGATGAAAAGTCATTTTTGATACAAAGGAAAGTCTTGTTTTAATTGAACTACATTAAACCTTCACTTCAAAACAAATTACTCATTATACGGTTTATTTCTTTGACTTGTAAAATCCCGTGAAAATCTGTTTTTCCTGGTTTAGTCAAGAATTGTAAAATCCCATATAATTTCAAGACCTAAAACACTTCAAAGGACCTCACTTTTACACAATAACTTATAATCATTGAACGATCATAACTTTCAATTCACATTTTAAGTAATTCAAAATGAGTCTCTCATTAGCAGAAAATGTCATTGTTGTCAGTGCTGACAATAGACCACCTATGCTGGATAAGTCCAACTACAGTTCATGGGCAAGTCGTATGCTGTTGTACATCTGAGGAAAGCCAAATGGTAAGTCACTCGTTGATTCTGTGCTTAATGGACCTTTCCACTTTGGAACCATTATTGTACCCGGAACTGAATCCACTCCAGTAATAGTCAGAGAAAGAAATTACACTGATCTCACTGCCGATGAGAAGCTACGTGAATCAGTTGATATCATTGCAACAAACATTGTTCTACAAGGTCTTCCTCAAGATATCTATAATTTGGTTAATCACAATGATCAAGCAAAGAAGATTTGGGATCGAGTTAAACTACTCATCCAAGGTTCTGAGTTAACCAAGCAAGAACGTGAATCAAAATTGTATGATGACTTTGACATGTTCACATCTCAACCAGGAGAAACAATTCATGCATACTACATGAGGTTTGTGCAATTGATCAATGACATACACATGATTGGGATGACAATGCAACCAATTCAAGTTAACACAAAGTTTGTGAATCATCTTCCACCATAATGGGGTAAATTTGTCACTGATTTCAAATTGTCTAAAAACATGCATACCATAAACTTTGATCATTTGTATGCTCATTTGAGGCAACATGAAGCTCATGCAAATGAAGTTCGTCTCAACAGGGAAAGATTGTCTGATCAAACAGCCTTGGTTGCTGATTACCAAACTTGCATGAACTCGAATCAGTTTTCTCCACAGTTATCAAATATTACTCACTCACACTACTCACCAATTGCATCATAATTGTATGATGTTCCACAATCTCGTTACTCACCTCCTGCAGCACAGTTGTATGATGTTCCATCACTTCAATCATCACCATATCCAGCAACAACTATGCAACATTCATATAACCAACCTTAGTTGCAACACTCATATCAAGTTCCTGCTGTTCAACAAACCAAAACTTATCAACCACAGCAACAACTATTTCCACAGTTAGATTTAGGACTAGTTCCTTCGTTTAACACTTCTGATGATCCGATTGTTAACTTAAACAAGGCTGTTGCATTTGTCACATCATATGCTTCTCGTTTCTCACCAACAAACAATCAGTTGAGAACATCTTCAAACCCACGTAATCAAGCAACCATTCAAGACGGGAGGGTCACTGTTCAGACAGTCCAGGGAAGACAAAATTAAGGAAATGTCAACACAGGGGTAAGGAACAATGTTGCTACTCAGGAGACAGGGTCAAGCACAAGTAAGGATGATTAAGTGCTACAATTGCCAAGAGGATGGACACATGGCAAGAGAGTGCACTAAACCTAAAAGACCCAAGAACTCTGCATGGTTTAGAGAGAAGTTTCTATTGACAGAAGCGTTGGAATCAGGGGCTTGTTTGGATCCAAAACAATTAGCCTTCATAACAGACAATGGGGATACAGTTATACCAACTCAAGCTACTACAGAAGTGAAAACTCCAACAGCATTTCAGACTGATGATCTTGATGCATACGATTCTGATTGTGATGAAGCACCATTTGCTCAAGCTGTTTTGATGGCCAATCTTTCCTCATATGATTCAGCTATTATCTCTGAGGTACCCACTCCTGACACACATACTAGAACTGATATAAGTAATCAAAGTGTGCAAGTGACTGAGTGTTATGAACAACCATCTGCTCTACATAATACAAATACTGACATAACTAGTGATAGTATTATCATTTCTTATGAACAATTTTTGCAAGAAACTAATGTTCAGGTTGTTCATGGAACTAGTCCAAATGTACAACAAGATGAAATTCTAATGTCTGTCATAAATGAGATGACCAGTCAAGTTGCTATGTGTAATAAGGTGCAACAAGAAAATAAGTTAGTTAATGAAACTTTAACTGCCGAGCTTGAGAGGTATAAAGAACAAATCAAAATTTTTAAACAAAGACAAAAGTTTGATTTAATAGATAGGGAAAAGTATATAGATGGTCAGTTAAGACAGGTTATTATTGACAGAAATGCAAAAGTTGTGGATTTTGAAAAACAGATTCATTCTTTACAACAACAGTTAAATTCAACCATTGAAAGTCATAAGACTTTATCAACAACGGTTGATGTTTTAAAAAAGGAGTCTAAGCAAAAAGAAGATAAATATCTGGATGAAATCATTGATTTGCAAAACAAAAATAAAACTTTAGACAATGTGGTTTACAAAATGGGTCAGTCAACGCAAACGATGCATATGTTAACAAAACCTCAAGTTTTTTATGATGAAGCTCACAAAAATGCACTTGATTTTCAAAATCCTTTCTATCTTGCTCAAGCTCGCAGAAAAGTACTTGCTTTGTATGATGGACATACGATTATGCAAACACATGATGCTTTGTTTGTTCCTAACTCTGAGGAAACCTTGATACTTGCTGAGGAAAGTAGGTCAAAGATGCTTGCTAAACAAAATGCCCCAGATGTAATAGAAAAGAAAGTTAACACCAAACCTGTTAACTATGTGGCCTTAAATAAGTTATCTGAGCATTTTGAGAAGCATTTTGTGCCTCAAAAACAATTATTTGCAGAACAAGCATTTTGGCTTCCTGTGTATCAACCTGTTTCTGAAACACCACTAATTTTATCTAAACCAGTATCTACACCAGCTGTCATAAAGGAAATTCTACGTGAACGTCCTCATATAAGTTTGGTAAGAGATAGTTTCCATAAAATGAAAGATCATGTTAACAAGTTTGATGAAACTATCACATATCACACCAACATAACTGGGATTAGAATAGGAAATTAGGGGGTTGATCAAATTAAAGAAGTTTTTGAAGATGATGTTAAACCTTTTTATCAACTTTTGAAAGAATATTTTCAACAGTTTGATTTTGGTCTAAACAAGGAAATCAAAGAAATGAGAGTTGTCTTTAATTAAATGGAAGCCGATGTTGCTCAATGTTCTATAGATAAAAGATGTTTTGAGATTGAGAAAAAGGGATTAACCCTTGAATGTGAGAGATTGTTAGAGCATATTATCGGTCAAGATGTGAAAAATATTGTGATGCATGCTAATCCCCAAAATGTGTCCTCTGTGCATAATAATTCTCTTGATTGTGATAATCTTGCTATGGAAACTTTGAAAATGGAAAATGATCGTTTAATGGAGCTTATTATATCTCAAGATATCGTACATACTCATGTTAATTCGCTAGCTGTCATTAAGGATCTGTCTTCCATGCAACAAAGTTATGTCGATGAATATGAAGAGAACTTGAACCTTCGTTCTGAGCTTGCTAAATGGGATGATTTCGTAGAAAAAGCTGTTTATAATGAACTTTCAAAAAGATGTTTAAGAATTGAACAAAGTTGTATTTCTCTTGGAATTAAATTACAACAAACAAAAGAAAGTTTTCAAATTAACAGTCAATCTGTAATCAATGATGCTCCTGAATTTCATGAAAATTTTAAAATAAATGAGTTGCAAGCTCAGTTGGAAGCTAAAGAGCTCTCCATTAAGAAACTCCAGGCACACATTGCAAATCTAAAAGGCAAAAATGCGGTTGAATGTGCTCCAAATGTGAATAGTTCGAATGTGTTGTCAAATGTGTATAAGTTAGACTTAGAACCAATTCCACCTGTACTTAGGCATAACAAGGATGCTCATGTAGATTATCTTGATAAGATGAAAGAACATACTGATATCGTACGAGGAATTATAAAGCAAGCTAAGAAACAGTATCCAGGTGATTCATACTTAGAATATGCTTGTAAGTTTACAATTCGCGTACAAGAGCTATTAGTGTATGTGAATGCAACCTGTCCTTGCCTTAAGGTTCCAAGTCAAAAATCAGTAGTTGTTACACCACTAAACAGAACTAGAAGAGTTAGGTTTGAAGAACCAAGAGTAACATCACAAGATCGAACACCAAATCAGATTAGTACATAAGAAAAACAGACCACTAATAGTTCTATGTTGCATTCTACTGGAGTAAAAAGTTCTACTATAGATTGCGGATTAAAGCCTAAGAGTAATACAAGGACTGATAGGATCACGCAACCTTCATGTAATGACAAGAAGCAAAATAAAGTAGAAATTCACCATAGGAATGCTAAGTCTATTTTAAGTAAAATGAATCGTATTTCAAACTCTGTTTGTAATTTGAATATTCAGCAGTCTGTAATAAATGCGAATTCTAAACTTATGTTTACTACTTGCAATGAATGCATGTTTGATTCTGTTCATGATTCTTGTGTGCGTGATTATCTTAATAATGCTGCTAATTCTGTCAAAAGTAAATCTGTGAATGTTAAATCTGCTAAAAGCAAAAACAAGAAAATTTAGAAATCAACGAGAAAAGTCTTTACTAATGTAGGGTATAGATGGATACCGACAGGTAGGAACTTCACTATAGATGAAAATACGTGCCCTTTAACTAAGATCACCTCCACTAGTGCAATGTCTCCTAAGAAACAAACTCCTAGACCCATAGTTAAGACAGTGCAACCCGCCAGTAGTAAATCAGGAAATTCCCAAGATAAAACAAAAGTAGGGCCGATTAGCAAATCTAAGAAAGTAGCTACTAAGATTTCTAACATATCGGAACCCATGCAATACTGGGGATCCAAAGTTTCAACTGCTCCATCTTCTTCTAATGTCCGTTTTAGGTCGTCCAAATTGTCTTATGGTACCTCGAATCGGGTTGCTCGAAGCACATGACAGGGCAGCGCTCTCAGCTCATCAATTTTGCCAGCAAATTCATGGGTACAGTCAAATTCGATAATGATCAAGTTGTAAAAATAATAGGTTATGGTGATTATCAGCTGGGAAACGTAACAATCTCAAGGGTTTACTATGTTGAAGGCTTAGGACATAATTTATTCTCTGTTGGATAGTTTTATGACTCAAATCTTGAAGTTGCATTCCGAAAGCATACATGCTTTGTTCCGAATCTAGAAGGAGTTGATCTACTATCTGGATCTCGAGGCATAAATTTGTATACTATCTCCATAGATGATATTTTGAAATCCTCTCCGATCTGTCTTCTATCAAAAGCCTCCAAGACTAAAAGCTGGTTACGGCATCGTCGGTTGTCACACCTTAACTTCGATACCATTAACAAGTTAGCAAAACAAGGTCTTGTTCGGGGTCTACCAAAGCTGAAATTTGAAAAGGATCATTTATGTTTGGCATGTTCTCTTGGAAAAAGTAAGAAAGCCTCTCACAAACCCAAAGCTGTTGACACTAACCAGGAAAAACAATCTCTTTTGCATATGGATCTATGGGGTCCAATGCGGGTAGCAAGTATAAACGGGAAAAAGTACATCTTGGTAATTGTGGATGATTACTTGAGATTTACATGGGTTAAATTTTTTGCATCAAAGGACGAAGCTCCTGAGGTCATAATTAAGTGCTTGAAGCGAATACAACTTAGATTGAATGTAGTTGTCTGATCCATCAGAACAGACAATGAAACTGAGTTTGTCAATCAAACTCTCAGAGAGTATTATGAAAATGTCAGAATTATACATGAAACATCCGTTGGTCGCACTCCACAACAGAACGGCGTTGTCGAAAGACAGAACCGCACTTTAGTGGAAGCTGCTCGCACTATGTTAATTTTCTCTAAAGCTCTGCTATTTCTGTGGGTAGAGGCAGTCAACACAACTTGCTTCACACAAAACCACTCCCTTATACGTCTCAAATACAACAAAACATCATATGAGCTGATTCTTGACAAGAAACATGATTTGTCTTATCTACATGTCTTTGGGTCACTATGTTACCCGACCAATGACTTTGAAGATTTGGGAAAATTAAAGGTAAAGGCTGATATAGGTATTTTCGTTGGGTATGCTCTCGCAAAGAAGGCATACCGTATCTACAACAAACATACCAGACTAATTCAAGAAACTATTCATGTTACTTTTAATGAGCTAACTGCTATGGCTTTTGAACAATTCAGTTTAAGACCCGCGCTTTAACAGATGACTCCTACATCATCTAGTTTAGGACTCGTGCTAAACCCTATTCCACAACCATCTTATGTACCACCGAAAAAGAATGATTGTGATATCTTGTTCCAACCTATGTTTGATGAGTTCTTCAATCCACCAAGTGTTTGTTTACCAATTCCTGAAGTAGCTGTTGCTCCAAGACCTGTTCCTCAAACTGGTTCTTCTTCCTCAAATACAATTGATCAAGATCCACCACCAGCAAGTAACTCATCTTCTCAAGTACAAGATAAATCTCCAACTATTTCTCAAGGGGTTGCGAAACAGTTACAAAACACACACCTTGATCATCTGTTTAATGAACAAGTTCATAGAAATTCCAGTTCTCAAGGTGTTTTTGTAGAACAAGAACATGCATTTGTTGATCGGACTCCACCTCAAAATATTCTCAATCGAGACTCATCTTTACAGGAGTCGTCATCAAATGGGCAACAATATCACACTTCATTTAAACTTCTTGGTAGATGGACTAACAATCATCCATTAACAAATGTCATCGGAAATCCTTCTCGTCTAGTCTCTATAAGAAAACAACTCAAGACTGATGCAATATGGTGCTACTTCGATGCCTTCCTCACTTTGATTGAGCTAAAGACTTTTAAACAAGCATTGGAACATCCTTTATGGATTGATGCGATGCATGAAGAGATTCATGAATTCCAACGATTAAAAGTGTGGGAATTAGTACCTTGTCCTGACTGTGTGATGTTGATCAAATTAAAATAGATCTACAAAGTAAAAACAGATAAAGAAGGAGGGGTATTGAAAAATAAGGCTCGTTTAGTAGCACAAGGGTTTAGACTAGAAGAAGGGATTGATTTTGAAGAATCTTTTTCACCTGTCTCTAGAATTGAGGCAATTCGTATCTTCATTGCAAATGCTGCGGCCAAGAATATGACAATCTTTCAAATGGATGTCAAAACGGCTGTCTTGAATGGCGAGCTTCGCAAAGAAGTATATGTTACTCAACTGGAAGATTCGTGGATCAAGACAACCCTACTCACGTCTACAAGCCAAAAAGGCACTTTATGGTCTTAAGCAAGCTCCTCGAGCGTGGAACGATTTATTGTCCGGATTTCTACTCTAAAAGAATTCTCTAAAGGTGTAATCGAACCAAACTCTCTTCACCAAGAAATCAGGTCAGGACATCCTCATAGTACAAATTTATGTTGATTACATAATATTTGCTTCTACTAATTCTGCTATGTGTGATCAATTTGGTAAAATAATGACCTCTAAGTTTAAGATGTCAATGATGGGGCAAATGTCGTTCTTTCTAAGACTTCAAATTTCACAAAGTCCTGGAGGCATCTTCATAAACCAGTCTAAGTATGCCTTTGAAATTATAAAGAAATATAGTATGCAAACTAGCGAATCTGTAGACACACCCATGGTTGACAAAACTAAGCTGGATGAAGACCTACATGAGACACCAGTCGATCCAACACATTACCGTGGTATGATCGGCTCCTTTATGTTTCTTAGATCCAGTAGACCTAACCTTGTATTTGCAGTTTATATGTGTGCTCGGTATCAGACAAAGCCTACCGTAAAGTACTTACATGCAGTCAAGCGGATCTTTCGATACCTGAATAGAACCACCAATATGGGTCTATGGTACTCGAAAGATTTTGGTATTACACTAACCTCATATGCAGATGCCGACCATGCTGGATGTTAGGATACTAGATGTAGTACATCAGGAAGTGCACAATTATTGGGTGATAAACTTGTCAGCTGGTCATCAAAGAAGCAAAAGTGCACTGCTATCTCTGGTACAGGCCGAATATATAGCCATGTCTGGATGCTGTTCTCAAATCTTATGGATGCGATCACAACTGACAGATTATGGATTTCACTTCTATCAAATACCTCTGTACTGAATACCATTTTATCAAGGAGCAAGTAAAAATGGAGTTGTGGAACTTTACTTCGTCAGAACTGAATATCAACTTGCAGACATCTTCACCAAAGCCTTGCCTCGAGAAAGATTCAACTTCTTGATAGAAAAGCTTGGAATGAGAAGTTTGTCTCCTGAATCTCTGGATCGTCTGACTGAAGGAAACGATGAGTAACGGTGGTAACTAGTTGATCATCATAATGGCGTCTGTCGACATATCTTCAGGCCCCGTTCCTCAAAGAAAAGAAAGGTGTACGCTTCAGTGCGCTTTATCTTCAAAAGAAGAGAAATCTTCTTGTATCCTACGTGAATATCTAAAATCATAAAAACTCAAAAAGATTTTCATTTACATAAAAAATTTCAAAAACAAAATATAAAAATATAAAATCAGAAAATAACAAAAAATATATGTGTGTCATGACATGTCTTTTGCAATCGATAATATTTACGGCTTTAGAAATGTCTTTTAGTAAAGACACAGAGCTATAAATAAATTTCGAGCAAAAGTTTCAAAGTTTTCAAAACATGTTAGTGGCTTGCTATTATTTCCAATAGCAACCCGGTCATCATCTTAATGCCAAGTATTCTATCAAAAAGAAAACTTGAACTCTCAACGGGGATTAATTTCCTCAGGCATGGTCTACTTTACGACCATGCAAAGGCTTGTGTTTACTTTGCAACATAACCCGTGCTTTCTATATCAAATAAGTGTACGTGTCAGTGCATTTATTTTTGATAAAATAAGAGAAATCTTATTTCAATTGGTGTAAACATTATCTTCTTAAAAGAATCAGATTTTTTAATATTAATTGGTATCAGATTTTTGTTTCATACAAAAAGATGTTATTCAATTGGTTAAATGGTTATTCGATCACTCAAACAAAGTCTACAGCTCTTTAAATAGAAAACGGGTCTTTGTTTGAGGGGGAGAATACGATCTTTCAAAATAATATGTGTCTGATTAAATTAAATGCTTTTCAATTGGTTAATCATTAAGCTTATTATTAAAAATTGTCGTGATATCTAATACTATAAGTACTCCGTGGTTGGATGATTCATTTTTTGTTAGTCAGCATCATGCAGGTTAATTGTTTACATTCGGGACTTAATTAACTTTGATGTTATGATTTCAAATTTCTCAAAAGAGTACATTGGGTATTTCAGATACTTAGACTTTCTGCAACAAGACTTCACCATGCGGGTATCCTATGTTGTGAATGTTTGTTAATGAAAAGTATCGATCACCACCAAGACAGGATTGTTGATTCAAAGAGAAGCTTTAGAAGACAAGGAAAGAAAGATTGAGGCGGACTAAAGACTATTACAAAGGATAGTATGACCCAGTCATACTCGGTTTCAAAATTTCAGGTCTTGTCTCACATACTATCTTGAATAAGTAGAGCTCAATGATAAGTATATGTGTTAAATTCAAAATCTTTCAAAATCGATACTTATCACCATATCCTAGCATCAATAGTTAAGGGGGGAGCATTAATATGTTCCAGATCTTGCTTGCAATTCAATAATATTCCCCCCAAAAGTTTTAACCAATTGATATCCAAAATATCAAATGATTTTGACATTTTTGATAGGGGGAGAAAATGTGCTTAAAACTATGCAACTAATAAATGTGATCTAAGAAGACTTAAGTGCTAGTCTCTATCCAAGTATGTGCAAAAGACTTTAAATAGTCAATGCATATATGCAGGGGAGTTTTTCTAAATGATGAAAACATCAAGGTATAAATGTTTTGATTCATATCACAAGTACCTTGGTTGATTTTTCTAAATTGGTTTTAGTGGCATCTATGGAAGTAAAAAAAGACCGACCATCTATTTACTTTTATAGAGTTATAAGTCGGTTAAGGTTAGGTATTTATTCCATGATCTATCCAGAACCAGAGGGATCTACCTAGGGACCTTCCAATAGATAGTATAGAGTCCTTAGGTATGATACAAAAGGAGTAAAAGTAAGAATGGGAAGAATGCAGACTAAATCAGAGCTAATGCTGGAATAAACCCAACAAGGTGTTAGTAATGAGGATTTGGTAAGCATTGAAGGTGTTGAAGATTGAAAAAGATTTGTATGGATAAAGGGTGTAAAGATAGAAGCCCTCCATACACTTAGGCAGAAACCGGGTCAACACATATACTGTCAGAATCACTATGTTGATTGCTGACATTGAAGACAGACATCATGAACCCAGTGATACAATGCACAACCCTTCCCAGCCACTCAGAATCTCTTAAAAGATTTCTGTTTCATTTCTCACAGAGATTAAACATGTTTCTATCGGCTTTGTCACTCCGAGTTAGTTAATATTGAAAAGGTAGCAGTCAACTCCAGCCTCCGATCACTAAAATCAAAGTGCACTATAGAGTCTAGAGCCAAGAGATCATCCATAAATCTCATTAGGATACTATTCCAATATGCATGTTGGTCATACACTGTAAACACATGTTATATCTTAAGAGTCCTACACATTATCCTTGTGGTATTGCCAGAACATCTAAGTGATACTTAAAGTATTCACAGTGAAGATGAAAATCCTGCTTGAGCCAACATCAAACAAGCTCATGGTAGGTGACTTGTGCGATTCTGCATGAATCAAACTTGTCACACTAGATATCGATTCGGTCCAGATTATGAATTGACGATTCAATTGGGAAGATAGTAACTTACCAACTCACTCTTACCGTGTTGTCTGCTTTGAGACGTTCCGGTAATGAGAACGAGCTAAGTACTATGACTCTGACATTCACTTGTTGGAAGATTCATTACTTCAAGCTGGAAATTCCTATCAAGGAGAATTACCTTTCAAGGGAAGTCTACCTGATCACATGTCGGTCCTCACAGAACCGAAGGTTAATCCAACCAAATCTGGGTGATTGACAAAGCCAAATTCACTCCAAGCTTTATTGCTAACTGTTTTATTGCAGGTATACATAAAGATGGTGATGGAGGTACCTGGTTCCAGAAAAGTCAAGTTCATTGCCGCATGCTCTTTCCCGACCGACAAATATACATACATCATGAAAGCTCAAGTACATGCTTCACAAGTCTTCCGCAACTCTAACAATTAATCATCTTCCTTGAAGAAGTAAGAAAGTCAAAGATTATCAAGAAAGATGAACATACGAGTTTCATGATGAAGCAAAAGAATGAGCATGTCGGTCAAGTTGTCATAAGATCACAAGAAGGTAAAACAATCACAAGATGATGTTTCGAGATTTGATTTGGCTGATGATCTCAAGGAAGCTCAAGATCGCAAGTTTATTATGCAAGAAAGTGCAAGTTCAAAGATCTAGCTCACTACAGTTCATAACAAGTTAAAGATTAAAGGCTACGAGCTAAGAGCAAAGACATTCATAGAATGTTAGGATTAATCTTTTGTAAATAGGAGTGACCTCCCTTAGGGGGAGATTGTTAGAATTACAGAAAAGTATCGGTCACTCCTAACATAATAGCTCGTTAAGCTTAGTAGGCTAAGGGATTGAAATCCCATCAAGGGCCCAAGATAGGCCACGAATGGGACTAGGGAAACTGGCCCCTAGTACCTATATATACACCCTCTCCAAGGTGTGGAGAGGGTGTTGGTTGTTTCACTTTTCATAATATCATAATCTAATATTGTTGGTTGTTAAACTTTTCATAATATCATAATCTAATATTGTTGGTTGTTTCACTTTTCTATTTCATAAGCTAATATCATGTGTGTGTTCTTTCTCTCTTAAGTGTCTCATCCAACCACCTCTTTCTCTCTCAATCTCCTCTAATATTACTTGTATGTGAATATCATCAAACCTGGAAGCAACCTCCTAGCAGCCGGTTATTGTATGTACTCAAGCTCTATAATCTTTGTGCTGTCAATAGGAACCGGTGTTTATTCATTCAAACGAAGGCATATTTAGTAAAGTAAGTGATATTTATCTGAAATACTCTAACAGTGGCATTGCTCTTTATTAATGAGTATATAGTAACTTTAGCATACTGTCTGCAGTCATATTCTTAGAGCCTATGCAAGATTCCTGTGAGAGATAATAAACGTTGCAGACGTATAGCCCAGCTGATAACGACCGGCTTTTGATAATTAGCGGCTGTAGACATAAGCTATAAAGAATAAGGTTTATTTAATATGAAATTTGGGAAGGTTAGCTTTAATGGCGTATAAAAAATCAGAATTGTGTCCTGCTCCTGTTCATCGTATTGGAAGAGGCACATAAGGTAACATTCTTTTTATTTTGCCTGCACCGGAAACAATAAATGATTAGAATATAAATAATGTATACTCATTTCTATTTGTTTCCGTACTTTTTATGAACAACTTTACGCCAAATGCTCTTTTTTTTCCTTTGACAGGTTTCGTGCACATATTTTGTTGCATGTGATGAAGTATTGCTGGACGCGGCAACGTTAATGGCATGCAGTCAGCCCAGTTGTGCCTCTACAGGTACTAATACCACGGTAAGACTCGGGTGTGTTACACCACTTATATAATGCTATTGTATATTTCAGGATATTTCAAATAATGAACCTGCCCCAACACACCTTATTCTCCTTGGATTGGCACTCAACTTTTCAGCCTTTTACTATGATATTTGAACTCTACAAAAATAGGTATAAGCATTTATGTTTAATTACTAAACTCAGATTGATGGATCCTCACGACCTAAAGTTACATGATTTTGTCGTTCATGTACCTTTTTAAGGCCTTTGATGAAGCAGTAGCTGAGTTGGATACGTTGGGCGAGGAGCCCTACAAAGATAACACCTCGATCATGCACCATTTTCATGACA
Organism: Tanacetum coccineum; assembly: GCA_026074375.1. NCBI lineage: Eukaryota > Viridiplantae > Streptophyta > Magnoliopsida > Asterales > Asteraceae > Tanacetum > Tanacetum coccineum. The sequence continues at coordinate 53,624 of BQNB010017100.1, read as the reverse complement.
ACATCACTTTGTGGACCTCTGATATCCATAAGACTTCTAATATGTACAACTTCTAATATGTACAAGTTCTTATCTGTACAACTGTACAAGTTCTAATCTGAAGTAAATTAGCCTATATTCTTCCTACTTTGAATATTCACACATCAATTTTTACTGATGCATTAAATGATACTACATATTACTTATTGGTAAGTATGCACGAGCTTTTGTATTGACTATTCAAAATTATAGTCATTATTTTGTTGTAAAGATAGGCCTGAACTTTTTTTTTTTGTCTATTAACGTAAAACGGAGCGCGGGTTGAAAACCTTGTATATACTAGTAACTAGTAACATTACCCGCCCAACTCGCGGGTTCACTTCATTCCAATCCGAGTCCGTGTTTCGCAGCTTGGTGTACATGAAGACGAAAGTTTCAATTTTTCAACTTCCTAGTTCTCCAAAATAAAATTATTGACACGCATATCATAAAATCTTTCAAAATTAAAACTGAAATAATAAAAAACAATCGTGCCTTTTATCATCAATGGATTAATCTATAAAGGATCACAAAGTTATCATCCTGGTTAAAATAAAACATGTAACGGAGAAATAATTATCAAAATAAAATTAATAACCTGCAATTGATAGTATAACTAATCATGCATACCTCCATCGTAATCAAATTCAGTTGACGCCTTCACCTGGACAAGAGGCGAACCACTCAGCTGATGAGTCAGCTATACTTTAAAAAAAATAGCCTAATGGCAATGGGGGTTGATACCTAAACACGATTCATAGCAAGTGAGATTGACAAATAATGTAACTAAAAGAAGATATAAATGAAATTTGAAATATGATTCATTAATTTAAGCATATGTATATTCTATGCGCATGTTATATAAATGCATTACATAAGTGTGTAGGATACATGCTAAGGCTTTGCATGATAATTCTATGCATGCAAGTTATCTCTTTTGTTGGTATTGATCGACAGCAGAACACCATTCAAAAGGGTTTTGTTAAATCGATTGAGTTTTGTTTTAGAAATACCAAACTCTAGTTTGTTGACAATAGGGTTGTGGAAGCAAGAAAGATGATATTTCCAGCTCTTTCGTAGAGAGAGTTATAGTGATCACTGTTGGGATTTTATAATCTAGGTAACCATTAGCTTACGAGTACGCAGCGGATGGATCTAGTAATAGCATATAGGTTAACACATATAAATTAAACAAGTAATTTACTAACCTTTTGTTTAATGATAAAAATCAATAAACTTACGTCGGATCTTGATCTTGAAAACATAGTGGTTAAATTACCACCTCTACGGTTGCTCACACAAACACGTCAATCGAGTATGAGTTGATTGCTAGTCACCTCCACGAACCAAACACCAAGTGTATGCTATATTTACATGAACCGAAAACCAAACAACTCGTGTTCTTGTTAAATCAAAACTGATCCAAAACCCTATGTAGAGTGCATTTGAATTGTTGCAAAGAATGAGAAAAAGGGATAAATTGATGCAATCAATTATTGCATGAATGTCAAACTCTACGTGCATGCATAAACAAATATATACATGCATCCTATATCTCTTGTTTCCTGTTGAGTCACATGGAGGAAGAAAACAAAGATAAAGTTTTAGGGTAATATATCAAATTGATATTGTGTGGTGATAGAATCCGAATAAATGAAGATTCGGTGGGGATCGTATGTATTGTGTGTGATTCATTGAATAAGAGGAGAGGAATGAGGTATTTATATAGGCACCTCAACCCTAGTTGTAGATAAACTAGGACTCCTCATTATTTTTATCACAATACAACTTTAATCCCTTATCTTTAAAATTGATCCTAAAACCCCCTTCTAGAAGCTATATGGGTCGGCCAACAAGTGACACCCACAAGGTTCGGGTTTTATCAATTTTAATCCATTTGGTTCATATTTAAATATTTGTTAAGCTAGTTAAACAATTAACTTAATTAACAACTATTAAATAATTATCGTGAAGTAAAACACACTCTAAATGTTTAACGCGTGTGCCCCCAATAGGCTCATATATTCGTAACGTATACGTGCTATTCCGACTACCATAACCCAACAGCTCCCACTTGGGAGTTGGAGTAGCACCTAACACTTATACCTATAATTGGCAAAGTCTAGCAACCCACACAATTATTTTTACATTAGGAATATTATGAGATAAGAGTTTCAAAAATCATCTCAGCTATTTAATGGTTATAAATTTCTTGCTTTATAATCATCCCTTTGTTACAGATACCGTTAAACCATGGATATGGATCCTAAGTCATTCCATATAGTTTAACATTATGTTTCTCGTTATAGAAATAATTCAGATATACCAAATGTAATCAAGAATCATCTTGCATTACCCTTTGGGTGCGGCCACACAATTATCTGATTAAATCTGGAGAGGGCCCAATGGTATCTTTCTGCACATATCAAGTGGAGGAACAAATCCTTTATTGACTACAAGTGTTGTGGATGCTGCTTCACATACACTCCGAAAAATAGCTTTTATAACTACCTTGTTTCAGGACAGCGTTTGGCTATAATCACAGAGAGATATTCACACATACAGAACTTGCTTGCATCTCAAGTCTAAGGACAATTTTATAAACCATTTTCGACATTTTACTCATGACATGGATCCAAAAGTAAATGCTCGAAGGTTGGGGTATCCAATATGCATCCCTTGTGAATACATATGAGTTTGGTGGGAACAAATCCATATATTCACGGAATATAACCAACACTCATATTTGCCTTACATAACAATATTCCCATATTGTTAACCGACAATGGACATATTTAGAATGATAAGAAATCATTCATGGATTAAACATGCAAACATAGGATAGTACAGTTTTTTATAAGAATGAAAACAAATCCCAAGTTATCTTATTCATCAGAACTTAAAATTGCTTACAATTCCAAAATATCCACTATACTAATCAAACACAGAGTACATGAAACTACTTGCTGGCAACAATCCATATTCCTAGTTAATTTCAAAGAATGCTTAGGGAATGTGCCAAAGCCTTTGTGAAAGGGTCACTAAATTATCAAATGTGTCATCTTTTCTTTCTTTTACATCACCCATCTTAATGGTCTCGGCGAAGATAGTGAACTTTTGCGCGAAAAGTCCTTGCAGCCTTTAGTGACTCCCCATCAGCACAAACATAAAAACAATCAATCAAATAAAAAAAACAAAAAAACAACCAACAAAATAAAAAAAGAAAATCATAATACAACAATCTAAACACAAAATCTAACAAAAAATAACATAAAAGAAAAACAAAAATAAAAAAAACACCAACAATTCAACAACAAAAATAAAAAAAAAAAACGAAACAAAAAACAAATTTAAGAAAAAAACAAAATAGAAAAAAAAACAAGAAAGCAACAACATAAACAAATTAAAAAAAAATTAAATACAAAAAATAACATCCCATACACAAAAATCTAACAACAAAAAAAACAATCAAAAAATTAAAAAAAATCAAAAAAAATCCAAATCCACAACACAACAATCACAAACAAATTAGACTACAAAAAAAATAAAAATAACAAACACGAAAAAAACAAACAATCAAAATAAACAAATAAATAAACACAACAATCTCAAAAAACAACAAATAAAATCCAAAATCATAATCAAAACACAAAAAAAATCCAAAAACACAAAAAACAACAATAATAAAAAACAAAAAATACAATCATCATAAATCATATACATAAAAAATCAACAACAATATAAAAATAATCAAACAAAAAACAAACACAACAAATATAAAAAAAACACAAACAAACCAAAAAATAAAACACAAAAAACACAACAAAAAGAAATCATAACCAAAAAAACCAATCAAACAATCCATAACAAATATACAAAAAAATATCAATCAAACAAATAAAAAACATAATCTAAATAAAAAAACATATCAAAACCAAAAAACAACAAAATAAAAATAATAAAAAAAATAAAAAACAAAAACATAATACATAACAACACACAAAATAATCAAAAAAAATAAATAAAAAAAATTAAAAAAAAAAAAAAAAACAAAACAATAAAAAAATAAATTCATAAAAACAAAAACAAACAAGAAAAACACAAACAAAAACATATAAATAAAAACATCACAAAAAAAAAAAAAAAAACAAAATAAAAAAAAAAATAAACATAAACACAAGAACAATAAAAATAAAAAAAAAAATAAACAAAAAAAACAACAACAATATAAAACAATAAATATCAAAAAAACAAAAAATATAAAAAAATAAATAACATCAAATTAGCAAAAAAAAAAAATAAACAAAAATCAAAAAACATAAACAATATAAGAATACAAAAACAAATATCTACAAAAAAAACAAAGAAATACACAAAAGAAATCACATAAAAAGAAACAAATATAGTAATCAATAAAAAAACAAAAAACAATAATATAATAATAAAACACATAAAAAAAAAAAAATAACACACAACAACAAAAAAAACATCAAAAAAAAAAAAAAAATAAAAAAAAAAAAAAAAAAAAAAATAAAAAACAAAAATAACAACACAATACAAAACAAAAAAAAATCAAAAAAATACAAAAAATACAATCAAATATAATCAGCAAAAATGACATAAAAACAATTCAAAAAACATCATCACAAATAATTCATATAAACAATCACATTCTACAAAAAAAAAACAATTCATATAGATACAAAAACAAATCAAAAATAAAAATAAAAAATAAATAAAAAAATAATAAAAGTAATAAAAAAATAATAAATACAAACAAAAACACACATCAATACAAATACCATAAAAATAGTACAAAAAATCAAATCAAACAAAAAATAACACAACAAAACAACACCAAAAACAAAAAAACAAAATCACAAAAAATAAAAATAATCAAAACAAGATCCAACAACTATCAAAAAAAGATTCATATTTAATTCCAATAAAAAACAAATAAATCAAATTCAAAAACAAAACAAAAAAAAAAATCCAAAACATAATCACATAAAAAAAATCCTAAAAAAAATAAAAACATAAAACAAAAAAATCTATAAAAATCACATAAAACAAATCAAAAAAAAAAAATAAAAAAAAAAAAAAAAAAACAAATCCAAAAAGCTAAACATAATAATAAACAAAAACACAAAACAAAAAAAAATCAAAAAAAAAAGAAAAGTAACAAACTCAAAACATAAAACAAAAAACAAGACACATCAACAATAAAACAAAAAACCACCAAAGAAAAAAAAATAAACACAATCAAAATAAAAAATAAAATAAATAAAACATCAACCCAAAAAAAAAAAAAAAAAAATAAACCCAATAAACACAAACAATAGAATAGTCAAAAAAAATCTAAAAAAAAAAAAAAACAAAAACACAAAAAAATTATCAAAATCAAAAAAAAAAAAATCCTCATAAAAAAAAAACAAACAAAACAATCAAAATATAAAACATAACAAAAAAAAAAATCAACAAAAACAAAAAAATTAACAAAATCTAAATAAAAAAAAAATAATACCAATTCAAAATATCATATGATACAAAAAATCGAAATAAAACATAAAAAAACAATATATCACAAAATAACAATCTTTTAAAAAAAATCACACATTAAATAAACATACAAACATACAACAAAAAACTCCATCAAAAAAAAAATAAAAAAACATACATATCAAATCACCATTCCAAAACAAACAAATCCCAAACACAAACACAAAAAAGAAACAACAAAAAGTAGCATAAACAACAAAAAATAACACACACAAAATAACCATCAAAAAAAATCAAAAATAATTAACAAATAAAATAAATCATATCATAAAATCAACACATTAACAATCAAAACACAAAAAAATATCAATAAAAAACATAATCAAACAAAAAAATAAAATCTTACACAAAAAACACAATCTATAATGCAAATATCAACAAAAACAAAACATAAACACAAACATCACAAAAAATAAGAAAAAAAATAAATAATACAACAAAAAAAAAAATTACTAAAAATGTATATATCCTCAAAAAATATAAAATAAAATAAATAACAAAAAAAAAAAAAAGAAAAAAAAAAAAAAAAAAAAAAAAAAAAAATCAAAAATAAAAAAAAAAAACAAAAAACACACAAAAATTCAATAACAAAACAAAATTAATCAAATAAAAAATAAACAAAAATCAAAAAATCACATCAAAAAATCAACAAAACAAAAAAAACAAAAAAAACAACAAAACAAAAACAAATACATCATAAACACCAAAATACAACACAACAAAAAATAATTAAAAAAAAACAAACAATCAAAAAAAAAATAAAAACAAAACCAAAAAAAAAACTAAATCTCAATCATCAATCCAAATAAAAACAACAAATACAAATCAAAACAAAACATAAAAAAAAAAAACAAAAAAAAAACAAAAATCAAAATAAAAAACAATAAAAAACACAACAAATCATCACAAAAAATCAAAATCACAAAACAAAATAAACAAAAAACATTCAAAAAAATACATCAAACAATAATAAACAAAAAAAACAAAAACAATCAAAAAAACAAAAAACAATCAAAAATAAAACAAAACCACAAAATATAAAAAAAAACAAAAAAAAAACATAACAAAAAAAGAAAAAAAAAAAAAAAATAAAAAATAAAAAAACAATATAAAATCATCAATACAAACTCATCACAAATATACAAATAACAATTATTAAAACATGCATAACACATAAAAAAAACAAAATCACAACAAAAACAAAAAAAATAATCAAAACAAATAACATAACAAAAAAGCAAAAAAAATAATCCAACACACAAAAAAAACAAAAAACAAAATATATCAAACAAAAAAAAAAAAAAAGAAAAACAAAATACAAAAACAAACAAACACATTACATATCAGTTCACAATCACATCAAAAAATACAAAACAATAATAAAAAAAAACAAACAATAAATAACAAACAACCATCAATACAAAATAATCAAAAAAATAGAAATCCAAAAAAAAAACACACATAAAAAACATAAACAAAAAAAAAGATAGAAATAAAAAAAAACAACAAAAACAACAAAAAAAGAAACATCAAATATAACAAAATCATAAACACAACAATAAAAAACAAATGACAAAAAAGAAATCATCAATCAAACAAAAAAAAAACAAAACAAAAAAACATCCAAAAAACAATTAACAAAAAACAAAATAACACAACACATACATAAGCAAACACAAAACAAAAAATAACAAAACATAGCAAACAAACAAAAAACACAAAAAAAAAAATTAAATACCAAAACACACAAAAAATTAAATACATCAAATCCAAAAAATAAAAAAAACATAATCACATATCAACAACAAACAAAAACAAAAAACAAAACCAACATAAAAACAAATCAACATCCAAAAATCACAAATCACAATTAAAAAAATCAACAAAACAAATAATAACAAATAACATAAACAAAAAATCAACACACACACAAAAAACAAAAAACACATACACAAAAAAAAAATAACAACACATCAACACAAAAAAACAAAAACAAAAACAAACATCAAAATAAATAAATAAAAAACAAAACAAAAATAAAAAAAAAAAAAAACAACAAAAAATCAAATAACAACACAAAAACAAATAAAAACAACAAAAATAAAAAAATACAATTTAAAACATCAAATGAAAACAAAAAAAATACAAAAAATCAAAACATATACAAAATTAATAAAAAAAAATTCCAACAAAACATAAAAAACACATCAAAACAAAAAACAATAAAAATAAATCTTCACAATAACAAAAAGAACATATAAAAAAAAACAAATTAATAAAAAAGAAAAAATCCAAAGAACATCAAAAAAAAAAAAAAAACCACACAATCATCTATACATAACACATAATCAAACAAAAAAAATCTAATCACAAAAAAACAAAAAATAAAAAAAAATAAATATCACAATCAACATAAATCAAAAATCAAAAAAATCCAAATTAAAAAAAAAAAAAAAAGCAACAGAAACAACAAAACACAATAAAGAAACAAAAAATAAAATAAAAAAAGAACAATCACAAAACATATAAACAATATTAAATTAAATACAATAACAATTAATTCAAAAAAACAAATCAAAAAAAAGAAAATCATAAAAAAAATTAAAAAACACATAAAATAAAAAAAAAAAAACAAAAAACAAACACAAAAAAAAAATAAAAACATAAAAAAAAACAAACAAAAACAAACACATCACACATCAAATCACAAAAACATAAAAAAAACAAATCAAAAATCAAAACAAAATAATAATATAATACACAAAAAAAAACTACAATCAAATAATTCATTCAAAAAAAAAAACAATCAATAAAAAATAAACAAACAAATTATCACACAATAATAAAAATAAAAAAAATCATTAAAAAAAATAAAAAAAAATAAAAAAATAAATCAATCAACAATAAAAAAAAACAACAAATTCTAACACAAAAAAAACAAACAAAAAACAACAAAAAACAATAAAAAAACAACAAAAATCATAAACAAAAAACACCCAAAAAAACAAACACAAACACAAATATTATTATCACAAAAACACAAATCTCAATAATCAAACCGACACATCACAAATCAAAATCAATATACAAAAACACAAACAAAAAAACAATACAACAATCAAACATAAAAAAAAAACAACCAAAATTCAAAACAAATATATCAACAAACAAAAACAAAAATAAAATATCATATCTAAATCACAAAAATAACAAAAACAAATTAATAAAAAAAAAAAATACATCAAACAAAAAATCTAAACACAACAGTCATTAAAAATAAAAACAATTAAAACATACAACAGCAGAAATCCCAAAAAAATAATAAAAAAAATTCGACGACAAAACATCAAAAAACAATAAAAAAAAACAAATACACAAAAAAAATACAAAAAAAAATATAATACAAAAAAAATAATCAAAATCCCAAAAAAAATCAACAAAAAATCAAATATCAAAACCATACAAAAAAAACATAAAAAAAAAACAAAATACAACAACAAAAAGCAAATCACAAACCATACAAAAAAAAACAAAAATAAAAAAAAAAACAGAATCAAATTTATATAATAAACATAAAAAAAATCAATACACAACAACAAATAATAAAAACATAAGAAAAACATCAACAAAAAAACAAATTACAAAACACATAAAAACAATATATAAATAAAAATACATAAAAAATAAAAATACAAAAAAAAATCAAAAAAAATCATAACAAATCATACAAATCAATACAACAAAATCATAAAACATCACACACAAAAAACAAAATAATCAAAAAAAATCTCAAAAAAACAATAAAACAAACATCAACATAATCAAGTACAACACAAACAACAAATACACAAAAATAAACAAATCAACAAAATAAAAAAAAAACAAAATAACACACACAAACAACAATAACATATATAAAAACAACAAAAGCAAAATAAATCAAAAACAAAAAAAATCTCCAACAAAAAACAAAAACAAACCAATAAAGATCAAAAAAAAAAACAATCAATAAAAAAAAATCAAACACTAACAGAAATAAAAATATAAACATCAAATACACAAAAAAAAAAAAAACACAAATAAACAATAACATAATAACAAGAACAATCAATCAATCAATACAAAAACAATAAAATAAAATATAAATATTAAAATCAAGAAATAAAAGAACAATATCAAATAAAAAAACAAAAGAAACAAAACAATAAAAAAAAAAAAAAAAAACTAAATCAATCACAGAAACAAAAAAACAAAGCACATAAATATCATCAAATACAAAAAAACAACATAAAAAATAACACCAAAAAAAAAACATTACAAAAAAATACACAAAAAAAAAAAAAAATTCAATAATAAACACAACAAAATAAAAAATATAAAAAAAAATCAAACATCAAACATAAAATGACAAAAAATTACACAAAAAATCATAAACAAAAAATTACAAAAAACAACAAAACAAACAATCAACCAAACAAAAAACAAAAATCAACAAAACAAAATAAAAACACAACAAAAAAAAATCCTAAACAAAAAAATTAATCAACAAAAAAAAAAAAAAACACAATTCAACAAAAAAATAAAAAACAATCATATCAAACAAAAAAAATACAAATCCAACATCATCAAAACAAAAATTAGAATAAAAAAACAAAAAACAAATACACATCAAAAAACACAATCATAAAAAAACAAACAACAACATCAATCACAACAATTAAAACATAAAAAAAAAAACAAAAAAATATTTAAATAGCAACAAACATCCAAATAAATATACAAAGATAACACACAAAAACATCACAAAAAAAAACAACAAAAAAAAAAAAAGATCAATAAAAAAAATCAACACACAACAAAAAAAAAAAAATCAAAAAAATAAACATCAAAAAAAAAAAAACCCTTAATCAAAAAAACAAAACAAAAAAAAAAAAATCATCAAAAATACAACAAAAAAAATACAAAACAAAAGAAAAAAAAAAAACATCAAAAACAATCAAAAAATACAATCCAAACAAAAAAAAAAACAATCAACACAAATCACAAATCCAAAACAAAACACAAATAAAAAAAACACACAAAAAGAAAGCCAACATCAACATAATACACAACATAAAAAAAAACATTAACAAAAAAAAAATAAACACATACAAAAAATTCGCATAATGCAACAAGATCCTCATAAAAATCACAATAAAAAAAAAATAATATCAAAAAAAAAAACTATATCACACAATCTCAAAAAAATCAACAACAACATAAAAAAAAAAAACAACAATACACAAAATATAAAAAACAACAAACAAATAACAATAGGCAACAAACAAAACAACAAATCACAACACATCAAAAAAAAAAAAAAAAGTAAAAATACACACAAAAAAATACAGAAATAAAAACATAAAAAAACAAAAACAAATAAAAAAAATACATAAAAAAAAACAAAAAAAAATAATAATTTCACACAAAATAATCTAATCATAGTGAAAAAAACAAAAATAAATAAACATAAAAAAAAAAAATAAAAAACAAAAAACAACAAAGCAACATCAACAACATCAAAAAAAAACAAAAACAAACACAAAAAAAAAACAAAAACAAACAAAAACAACAAAAATAAAAATCAATAACACAAACATATAACAAAAAATAATTCAAAAACACTCATCAAAAATTCAATAAAAAAATCAAAACAATCAAAAAACATTATAACACAAAAACACAACAACAACAAAAATCCAATCAAAAAAATAACAAAAATTCCAAACAAAACAAAACCACCATAAAATAACCAAAAATAAAAAACAAAAAAAAAAACACAACAAATAAAAAAAACACAAAGAATAAAACAAAAAAACAAAAAAAAAACAAACAACAACACAAAAATAAAAAAAAACAAAAACACAATCAAAAACAAAAACAGAAAATAAACACCAAAAAAAACAACAATAAAAACAACAAAAAAAAATAAAAACATTCAATCACAATCTAACAAGAAACCAACAAAAATAGACCATAACACCACATCAACAAACAAAAAAAATATCATCCATCGCACAAAAATAAAAAAAAAAAACACATCACAATAACAAATAAAAAAAATTCAATATTCTACAACAAAAAAACACAAATCAACATAAAAAAATAAAATATTATCACAACAAAAACCAAAATAAGCATAAAACAAAAAAAAAAAAATCAACACAAAAAAAAAAAAACAAAAAAAAAATATCCAATAAAGACAACAACACAAAACAATCAACAAATTAAGAAAAAAATCATAAAAAAAAAAATACAACAAATAAACAAAAAAAACAACACAAAAAAATAAAAACATATCAAAATAAAAAACATAAAAAAAAAAAAAAAAAAATACAAAACAATATAAAAAAAACAAAAATAACAAAAACAAAAAAAATCACAAACAAAAAAATCCATAAAAAAAATATACAAAAAAAATCAAACAAAAAACAACACAAAAAAAAAAAAAAAAACACACAATCCCTCAAAAAATAACATAAAAAATAAACAAAAATAGAAAAAAGATATAAATAAACATAACAAAAAAAAAATAACACAACACAACACAAGATAAAACAACAAAAATACACCAACACAAAAAAAATCAGAAAATACAACAACAAAATATATAAATCCAACAAAAACACAATAAAACAATAACATTCATCTTACAATACCATAAACCAAAAAAAAGATAACAAAACAAAATAAAAATACATATACAGACACAAAATTAATAAAAAATAACAAAAAATAGAAAAAACAAAAAAAAAGACAAAACACAACAACCAAAATTATAACACAAAACAATCCACATAAATCAACAACAAACAATTCCCCCAAACAAATACACAACACAAAATATACGAACAAAAAAAAAAACAACAAAAATATATCACGAAAAAATCATAATAATATATCAAAAATATAAACAAAAAAAAACGCTATAAAACAAAATCAACAAAAACCAAACAAAACACCAAAAAAAACAATCCACAACATCAAAATCAAACACAAAAAAAAAAAATCAGTCAACAAAAAATTAATACAAAAAAAAATAAAAAACCAGCACACACATAATAACCATAAACAAAATCAACATCAAAGAATACACAAAAAACAAAACAAAAACAAAACAAAACAAAATTAAACAAACACACAAAAATAAGAAAATAAAAAAAAAAATCACAAAACAAACAAAAAAATAAAAATAATCAAAATCAGCATAAACAAAAATAACAAAAAAAAAAAAAAAAAAACAAAATAACTAACAAAAAAAAACAGCAACAAAAAAAACAATCAAATAAAACAAAAAAAACAAACACATAACAAAATAAAATAACAAACACAAAAACAAAAAAAAAAACAACATAAATCATCAAAAAAACACACAAAAATCATAAAAACATCATTAAACAAAAAAATATAAACAACCACAATATACAATATACAAAAAAAAACAAAAAACAAATCAATTCCTCAATAAAAATAAAAAATAAAAAAAACAAAAAAACACACAAACAAAACAAACCAAACAAAAAGAAAATACAACAATCAAACAAAAATCAATAACCAAATCAAAACAACAACAACAAAACAATATAACAAAAAAACCATCACAAAAATTAATAACAAAAATCACTATATACACCCCATCAAAAAATAATTCAATCAAACAAATAAAAATATCAATTAACATCAAAAAAACATTCAAAAAAAAAATAAAAAAAGAATAAAATAACAAATAATAAAATAAAAAAATCCAGATCCAAAAAAACAATAAAAAAAACAATCACACAAAACAAAAACAAACAAATAAAATACAAACAAACAAAAAAAACCAAAAAAAAACAAAAAAACAAAATATCAATACAAAAAATAAAACAAAAAAACAGAAATTCAATAAAAAAACAAAAAAAAATAATAAAAATAATCAACAAACAAAGATCAAAATAACAAACAAAAAAAAAAAAAAAACATAAAAACAAAACAACATAACAAAAAAAAATCCAAAAAAAAAAAAAAAACAACACAACCAACAAAGAAAAACAAAATAATCAATCAACAACACCAAATAATATAAAATAAGAATAAACAATATAACAAAAAAAAAAAACAACCAACCAAACAAAAAAAAAACAAACACAACAATAAAACAAACAAACATCAATAAATAACAAAACACAAAAAACAAAACATCATCAAAATCAAAAAACAAAAATAATCATTCAACATAAACAAACATAAAAAAAGAATAAAATAATAAAATAAAAAAACAAAGTATCATAACAACAAATGATCAAACACACACTAGACAAAAAATAAAACAATAACAACAAAATCAAAACAATCAAAAACAAAAAAACAACACAAAAATCCAAAAACAACAACAGTACAAAACAAAAATAAACAAAAACAATAAAAAAAAAAAATACACAAATCAAAAACAAATATAAAATAAATCATCAAACAAAAAAAACAAAATCAATAAAATTATCAAAATCAAATACAATCAAACACACAACAAACAAACCAATAAAACACAGAAACAACAACACAACACAAACAAAGAAAAACACAAAACAACAAAACAATATCCAATCAAAAAAAAAAAAAAAATATAAAGAAAAAAAACAAACAAAAACACAAAAACCAATTCCCATAACAAAAAAAAAATCAACAACAAACAAACAATAAAACACAACATCCAAATCACAAATAAAAAAAAAAACAAAAATAAACAAACAATAAAAAACAAAAAAAAAAACATCATAAACCAAAAAAATAAAGCAAACAAGATCACAAAAAGCAAAAATAAAAACATATCGAAAAACAAAATCAACAAAACACAACAAAAAAAAATATATAACAAAAAAAAAAAAAAATCCCAAACAAATCAATATAAAAAAATCTAACACATCACAAAACACAAAACAATATCAAACAATATCATCAAAAAAAAATACAAAAACAATCAACAAATTACAAAAAACACAAATAAATCAATAAAACCATAATCACGAAAAACATAAAAAAATAAACAAAAATACAACAATCAAAATAACTCAAAAATCAAAAAATCATCATCACAATATCAAATCTAAAAACAATCCAAAAATAAAAATCTAAAAATAAAAAAATAAAACACACAAAAACAACAATAAAAAAAAACACAAAACAAACCAACCAAAAAAAAAACACAAAAAAAATAAAACAACCATAAAAATAAAAAAACAACAAACACACACAAAAAATAATAAAAATCAATAAAAATACACAAATATCAAATAACAAGAAGAAAAAACACAAAAACAAGACAAAAACAAATAACAAAACAAAACATCAAAAAATAAACAAACAAAAATACAAAAACAAAAAAAACACAAAACAATACAAACAAACACAAACAAAAAAAAAAAACAACACAACATCAAAAAAAATAATAAAAACAAAAAAAAAAAAAAACAAAATAAAAATAAAAAACACAAAATACACAAAAAAAAAAAAAAAAAAAAAAAAAAAAAACAAAACAACAACAAAAAAAAAAAAATCAAAAACAAAAAAATCAAAAAATATAACATAAAATAAAACAAACAACAAAAACAAAAATACAAACAACACAAAAACAAAACAAACAAACATTCCCCATCAATTCAAAACAAAATCAAAATACAAATAAACAAAACAAAACCACAAAAAACAAAAACAAACATAAAAAAAACAAAACATAACAAATAAAATCATAAAAAAAAATAAATAAAAATCAAATAACAACAATTAACAAAAAAAAAAAAAAATAACAAAAAAATCAAACAAAAAAAAATAAAAATATAAACATTAAAACAAGCCATCAATAGTACAAACAACATAATTCCACAAAAAAAATAAATAAATATAAAAACAACATACAAAACATCAATCCAACCATATAAATCAACAAAAAAGATCACAACAAATAACGAAAAAAAAACAATAAAACAAAAATTATTCATCAAAAAAAAAACAACCAAATAATCAACGTACACACAAACACAAACAATAAAACAAAAAACAAAGCATATAAACACAACATACAAACAAACACAAACAAAAAACAAAAAAAAATCACAAAAAACAAAAAAATACAACAAATCACAAAAAAATACAAACAAAAACATAAACAATCCCAAAAACAAAATAACAAATGATAAACATACCAAAAACATCACACACATAAAAAACAAAACACATATAAACAAAAAAAATCAAATCACAAACAAACAGACAATATAAAAAACAACAAAACAAATATCAAACATCAAATAAATAGAATCATCAAAAATAAAAAAATCAAAAAACACAAACAAAAAAAAAAAAAACAAACAAAAAATCAAAAAACAAAAAACAAAAAACAAAAATATACAAAAAGAAAACAAAAAATCCAAAAACAAAAGAAAATACAATCCAAAACATACAACAAAACAAAAAAAAAATAAAAAAAAAATCTCAAAACAATAAAAAATAAACATAATCAACAAAAATAAAACAACAATACAAAAAAAAAAAAATAATCATCAAAAAAATACATAAAAAAAACAAACAAAAAAACAAAGAGAAACAATAAAAAAAAAAAAAAAAACATTCCACAAAAAACTAAATAAAAAAAAAATTAAAAAATTAAAAAAACCAAATCAAAACTAAAAAAATCTACAATAAAAAAAAAACAAATAAAAAAAATACAACATACACACAAAACACCAAACATAAAAAATCAAATAAATTCAAAAAAAATTAAAAACATATAAATCCACAAATCAAAATCCAAATAACAAATTCAACAAAAACACAAATTAAAAAACATAAAAAAAAAACAAATCAACACAAACAAATCAAATCATAACAAAACAACAAAAAAAATATCCTAAAAAAAAAACATAAACACACAAAAATAACATACAAAAATAAACATATATATCAAATACAAAAAAACAAAACACAACACAATCAAAACAAAAAAACATAAACACAACAAAAATCAAAATACACAAAAAATAACAATTAAACAAAAAAAAAAAAAACAAATCACAACAACATTAAAAAACAAGAAAACCATCATTCACATACAAAAAAACAAAATCCATCAAAAAAAACAAAAACAAAAATCATCTCAAAAAATAACAAATACATCAAAAAAATAAAAAACACAACATTCAAAATAAATCCAATACAAATAATATAAAGAACACAATCTATAATATAATCCATCCCAACAAAAAAACATAAACAAAACAATAAAAATAAAAAAACCAAAAAACAAAAAAAAATAAAACAAGAAAAAAATAAAAAAAAATAGAATTCAAAAAAACAAAATACACAAAAAAACAAAAACAACAATCAATTAAAAAAAAACCAAACAAATCAACATCACAACAAACAATAAAAAAAACAAATAAAAAAAAACAAAAAAAAAAACAAAATAAAAAAAAATCAATAAAAAAAGAAATCATCAACAAATATCAAAATAAATCAAAAAACATCAAAATAATATAACACACAAATAATAAAAAAACAAAATAATCAAAAAAAAAAATTAACAAAAAACATCCACAAAAACAATCAAACACATACAAACAATAAAAATAAAATTAAAAAATAAAAAAAATAATAAACAATCAAACAAAAAATAAAAATAAATCACAAATCAAAAAAAAATCAAACAAAACAAAATAAAAAATAAACATAAAAATCAAAAACAAAAAATAAAACACAAAAAAAAACAAAAAAAATCAAAAAAAACAAAAATAAAAAACACACAAACAAAACAAACACAAAAAATAAATCAACAATATCTAAAAAATATAAAAAAAAAAAACCCCCCCCCCCCCCCCCAAAAAAAAAAAAAAAAAAAAAAAAAAAAAAAAAAAATAAAAAGTCCCAACAAAAACAAATTAAAATAATCACAAAAAAATCAAAACAAGATCCCAAAACAAACAATCAAAAAAAATAAAAAAGAACACACAAGAAAAATATAAAAAAAAAAAAAAGAAAAAAACACAAAATATAACAAAAAAAGCAAAAAAAACAAAAAAAAATCCATTAAAAAAATAACAAAACATAAAAAAACACATTATCAAAAAAAAACAAAAAAAGACAAAATAAAATAAAAAAAAAAAAAAATCAACAAAAAAAAACAAAAATTCAAAAAAAACACAAACAAATCCAAAGAATAAAAAACAAAAAAAAACATAACAAAACACAAAATCAATCTATCAAAATACAACAATAAGCAACCAAACAACAAAAAAAAAAAAACAACAATCATAACACAAAGAATAATCACAAAAACAAATCAAAAATATAAAAAAAGAATCACATATCAAAAACAAATACAAAAAAAAAAAAAAAAAATCATAAAAATTAAAATAAAAACAAAAAAAAAAAAAAAAATAAAATCCAAAAAAACAAAAAAACATAAAAAAAATAATAAAAAAAAAAAAAGTATCAATAAGTAAAAAAACAAAACAACACAAAAAAAAATAAAAAAAACAAAAAATCACAAAAAAAAACAACATATAAACAAAATACAAATCAACATAAAAAAAATACCCATAAATTATCAACAAAACATAAAAAAAAAACAATAGCAAATAAAAAAATATACATCACAACACAAGTCAAAACATACAAAACATCAAATCAACAAAAAAAAATAATAACATAAAAACAAAAAAAACAAAAAAACAAGAAAAAAAAAAAACAACAAACAAAAAAAAAAAACATAACAAAAACAATAAAAATACATCAACAAAAAAAAAACAAAAAAAAAAATAATCCCCATCAAACAACAGAAAAAAAACCAAAAAATCATAAAAAACAATCAAAACAAAAAACAAAAAAAAAACACAAAAAAAAACAAATTAAAAAAAAAATACACAAAACAAAATAAAAATAAATTAACATAAAAAATCAAATAAATCAATCAATACAAAAATAACAACAAAAAACCACAAAATAATAAATCCAACATAAATAAATTTAACAAAAAAAAAAATCAAAAAAACACAAACAATATAATCAGAAAACAAAAGACAAAAAACAATCAAACACAACACACAAAAAAATACAAAATCAACACAAAAAAACAATAAAAATAAATTCAACAATCACAAAATAACACAAAAAAAAAATCAACACAAAAAATAAAATAAAAAAAAAACAATAAACAAAAAAATACAATCCAAAAAAAAAAATACATTATTATTCAAAAAATAAAAACACAAAATAAAAAAAAGAATAGAAAACAAAACACAAAAAAAAACACAAAATATCCAAAGTCAAATCAAGTACAAATATCAATAAAAAAAACAAATATATAAAAAAACAAAAAAAAATAAATCCTAATCAAAAAAAATCAAAAAAAAAAAATCCAAAAAAAATTATAAAAAAAAAATCAAATATCTACACAAAAAATAAAAAACATCACACAACATATAAATCAATTCAAAAATTAGATAAAACAAAAAAACAAACACAAACATCAAAAAATAATAACAAAACAAATCAAAAAAACACAAAAAATCAATCTAACAAAAAACAACATCAAAAAAAACAAAACAAATAAATACAAAATAAATAAAGAACAATCACACATACAACAACAAAAAACACACAAAAAAAAAAAAAAAAAGAATATCCTAAACAAAAATAAAGAATAAACAATAAATCAAACCCCATACAACAAAGGACAAAAAAAAAAAAAAAATCAAACACAAAATAAAAAACGATAATAAAATAAAAAAAAAAAAACACCATACAGCATATTAATCAAACAAAAAAAAAAACAAAAAAAAAAAATCACAAACCATCAAAACAATAAAATATCAAAAAAATAAAAAATAAATAAAATCACAAGAAAAAAAAAAACATAACAAATCCAAAATAAACACACAAATCATCAAAAAAATCACAAAAATAAACAAAAAAACAAAACAAAAAACAAAAAATAAAACAAAAAAAAAACAAGACAACATCAAAAAAAAAAAAAAACACAAACAAAAAACAAAAATAAACAATAATCATACAAAACACAAAAAAATCCAAACAATAAAGCATCAAAAAATCAATAAAACAAAAAAAAAAACAAACCAACAAAAAAAACAAAAATTTATCAAAACAAACACAATCCAACAAAAAAAAAACATCTCAACAATCAAAAATCAACAATCACGATATATAAACAAAAAATTCAAACAACAAAAAAACAATAATAATAAAAACAAAACAAAAAACATAAAAAAATAAAAAATACAAAAATATACAAAAAAACACCACAAAAAAAAAAAAAAAAAAAATAATACAAAAAATAAAACAAAAAACAAACATAAAATAAAAATAACAAAAATAATAAAACAAAAAAACAAAACAAATAACAAAAAATAAAAAAAATAATTACATCACACAAAAATTCAAAAAAAAACAATATCAAAACAAACATAAAAAAAAAAACACATCAAAAAAACAAAACAATAAAAAAATTCCAACAAATCAAAAAAAAACAAACATACAAAAAATAAAAACAGAATTCATAAAATAAACATACAAAATCCACCACAACAAAACACATCCAAAACACATCATATACAAAAAAACAAAAAACACTAAAAACAAACAATACATAACAAAACAACAACAAACAATTACAAAAAAATAAAACACAATACAAAAACAAAAATCAATAAAAATAACAAACAAACAAAAAAGAAAAATCATAAAATACAAAAAAAATAAAATAATAATCAACACAATAAAAAAAAAAAATCAAAAAAAGAAATCCCAAAAAAATAAATTCAACAACAATACAAAAAAAACATCAAACAAATCAAAAAAAATAAAAAAAAAACATCAATAACTAAATAAAACATAAAACACAATAACAACAAAAAATATCACAAAAACAAACATCATAATAACAAAATAAAATCAAAACAATAAAAAAACAATAAACATAAAAAAAAAATAAAAAAATAAAAAAATAAAAAAACAATAAAAATATAAAAAAAAAAACAATAAAAAAAAAATAAAAAAAAAAAATTCCCACATAAAAAAAACAAAAAAAATCAAAAATAACAACATCAAAACAAAAACAAAAAACAAAAACAAATAGAACAATAAAAAATAATCAATAAACAAAAAATAAAACAAAACATAAAAAAAAAAAAACAAATACACACACAACCACACAACAAACATAGAACAATACTAAACAAAACAAAGAATAACAAAAAAAAAATTAAAAAAAACAAAAAAAAAAAAAACACAACAAAAACAAAAAAAAAAAAACACAAAACAAAAATAAAAATAAAAAACAAACAATCAAAAAAAGAATACACACAAAAACAAACACATTCCAACAAACAAAAAAAAAAAAATACACAAAAATACAAAGAAAGACTACAAATTCAACAAAATAAAAAAAAAAAAAAACAAAAAAACAACAAACAAACATGAAAAAAACACAATACACACATATTATCAAACAAAATCAGACACATACAATAACCAAATCAAAACAATCACTATACAACAACCAAAAAAAATAACACAGAAAAACAAAAATCAAAAAAAAACAAAAAACAAAAAAAAAAAAAAACAAAAATTATCCTAAACAGAACAAACCAACCAAACAAACAAAAAAACAACAAAAATAAAAAACAATAACAAAAAAAATCACAAATCCCTAAATTAACAAAAATTTTCCCAATCAATAAACATAATAAAAAAAATAAACACAAAAAATCAAAAACACAATCATCACAAAAAAAAAACTAAAAACAAAATAAAAACAAAATCCAATCAAAAAAAATACAAAAAATCAAAGACAAAAGAAAACACAACAATAAAATAAAAACACAACAAAAAAAGACATATAACATAATAAAAAATAATACAACAAACACAAAAAAACAAAACATAAAAAAATAAAAAAAAAAATTCTAAAAACAGAAAAAGAAAACAATAAAAAAAAATATTAAACAAAATCAAAAATCACAATAATAAAAATAAATAAAAATAAAAAAATATAAAAAAATCAAACAAAATTAAATACAAGAACAAAAAAACAAAACAATCAAACACAAAAATTACAATAAAAAAAAATCAGCAAAAAAACAAATAGCATGAAAAAAAACACAAAAAATACAACACAAAGAAATAACAAAAACACAAAAAATAAGAACAAAACCAAATAAAAAAAACAAAAAAAAAAAAACAAAAAAAAGCACAAAAAAAAAACACAAAAAACATAAAATTAACAATAAAAAAAACAAAACAAAACACAAAAAAACAAACAATCCAAAAAACAAAATAATCAAAAAAAAAAAAAAAAAAATACACAAACAAAACACAAAAAACACAATCAAAAAGAAAAAAAAAAAAAAAATCAAAAAAAAATAATATAAAAAAGAAAACAACATATAAAAAAAAAAAAAAAAAAAATAACAAAAAAACACAAAGTACATACAAAAAAAAATCAAAAAATAAAACAATAAAAAACACAAACAATCAAAAAAAAGAAAATAATCCAAAAACAACAATCCTCAAAATAAATAAAAAATAAATCAACAAACAACAAAACAAAAATCAACAAACAATGTAAAATACAACCACAAAAAAACACAATACAAAAAAAATAAAAAAATCAAAAAATAAAATATCAATAAATATCCAAAAGAAACAATGCAACAAAAAATCAACAACAACAACAATTAAATAAATACAAAGCAAAACATAAACAAAAAACACAAATACAAAAAAAATATTTACAAATTCACACAAACACATACAAAACACAAAAAAAAACAAAAAACAAACAAGTCAATATAAATAAATAACCACAACAGACACAATACAAAAAACAATTCAAAAATAAAAAACAATACATCAAAAAAAAAAAAAACAAAATAAACAAAAAAAAAACAACAGAAAAATAAACAAATAAAAAAAAAAAAACACAAAAAAAAAAAAACAAAAATAATAAATAACATAAATCAAAATATAAAAAAAAAAAAAAACACATACAGAAAAAAATCATACAAAAAAAAACAAAAATAACAATAAAAAACAAAAAAAAAAATAAATCCCAAACATCAAAAAAAAAAAAACAATACAACAAAAAAAAAATTCAAAAAAAAAAATTAAAACAACAAAAGAAAAATAAAAAAATCAACGAAAAAAAAAAAAAAAAAGAACAAAAAACAATATAAACAAAACAATAATAAAATAAAAAACAAAAAAAACAAACAAAAAAAAACATCAATCATCACAAAAAAAAAATTATAAAAATATTATAAAACAATCAAAAACAACAAAAAAAACAAAAAATCAAAAATAAAAAAACAAAAATAAACAAACAATAATAAAATAACATCAAAAACAAAAAAAAAAACATCATACAAAACACAATAAAAAAATAGCAAAAAAAAACAAAATCAAAACAATAAACAAACAAAAAATCAATCATAATACATAAAAAAATAATTACACACAAAAACACACAAACACAAAAAAAAAAAAAAAACAAAACAATAACAAAAAAAATAAAACAAAAAAAACATCCAAATAAAAAAACAAAAAACAAAACAAAAAAAAAAAAACAACAACATCACAATCAAAAATACAAACAACCAAAAAATCATCATTCATAAAGCAAACAAAAACACAAACAAAAAATAAAAATAAAACAAAACAATCAAAATAAAAAAACAACAACACAAATAACAAAATCAAAAAAACAACACAAAAAAAATCACAACATAATCAAACAAAACAAAAAATAAAAAAAACAAAATACATAAAAAAAAATACAAAAAAAATCAACAATACAACACAAAATACAAAAACGACCAAAAAAAAAAAAAAACACAAAACAACAAAAACAATAAAACAAAAAACAAACAAATAACAATTAAAAACAAAATCAATCAAAAATAAAACAAACAAACAACAATACAACAAGACAACAAAACAAAAAAAAAAAAATAACTAAACAAAAAAAATAAACAAAAAATAACAACGAACAACAAAAAATCAAAAACATATCAAACATAATAACACACAACAAGAAAAACACACACAACAAAAATAACAAAAACAAAAAAGAAAAAAATCAATATAAAAATAAAAAAAAACATAAAAACTAATAAAAACAAATATATAAACAAACAATAAACATAACACAAAAAAAAACTCAAAAAAAAATTTAAAATCATCAAAACAACAATCAAAAAAATATCATAAAACAAAATTCACAACAAAAATCAAAAAATAAACAATTTAAAGAAAAAACAAAAAATCAAAATATACAAATCAAACAAAAAATAAATAAAAAAAAAAAAAACAAAAAAAATAAAAAAAAAACAAAAAATCCAAACATCAATCAAAAAAAAACACAAATAATCCATCTAACAAAAACAAAATCCCTAAAGAACAACAAAAAATCAACATACACCAAACAAACACAAAACATCAACAAACAAAAAACAACCATACAAAAACAAAAAAAAAAAACAAAACATAAAAACACAAAAAAAACAAAATAAATAAAAAAACAAATCCAAAACAATAAAATAAAATAATCCAAAATAAAAAACAATTCAAACAAAACAATAAAAAACAAACTAAAAACAACATCACAAAAAAAAAAAGCAAATAACAAACAAAAAAAAAAAAAAAACATACAAAAAAAAACAAAAAACAAAAAAAAACACAAAAAAAAAAACAATAAAACATACAATAAAAAAAAAACACACAACAATACATCAAAAATATCCAAAAATATTCAACAATAAAAAGAAAAAAACAAAACCAGATCCCAAAGAAAAAACACAAAAAAAAATAACTACAATCACAAAAAAAAACACAAACAAAAATAAACAAAACACACCACAACCAATAACAAACAAAAACAAACAAAACAACAAACATCACAATCAACAAATAAAAAAAATCAACACAACAAAACAATAATCAACAAAAAATAAAAAAAAAAACAAAAATAATAACCCTACAAAAACACAACAAATAAAATAAAATCAAAATAATAAAAAAAAAAATAACAAATACCAAAACCACAAAAAAACAAACTATAACACAAAAAAAACAAAAATTCAACACAAAACAACATCACAAACAACAATCAAAAAAACACACACAAAACAACAAATCCAAAACCACAAATTCAACAAAAACACACAACCAACAAAACAACAAAAACAACAAAACATACACATACATACACAAACATCACAAGAAAAAACAAAAAAACACAAAATTCACAAATCAATAAACTATAATACAAAAAATATAAATACAATAAAAAAATCCATCCCAAAAAAAAACACAAACAAAAAATCAAAAAAAATCATTCCACAATAAAATAACAAAAAAAAAAAAAAAAAAACAAAAATATAACAAAAAACAAATAACACCAAAAACAAACAAAACAAAAAAAAAAAATAACATAACAAAAATATATCACATTAATAAAACACAAAAATCAAAATAAAAACAAAAAACCACAAACAACAAAAAAAAACCAAACAACAAACACCAAGAAAAAAAAAAAACAAAAAATCAATACAAATAAAACAAAATACAAACAACACAACAGAAAAAATACAAAAAACAAAAAACAAACAACAAACAATAAATTAACAAAACAAATACAAAAAATAAAAATAAAAAAAAAAACATAAAAAACATTAGAAACACACACAAAAAAAATAAAAAAAATAACATAACAAAAATTAAAAATAAACAAAAAAAAGAAAAAAAAAAAACATCCACAACAAAAACAGCACCAAATCAAAAAAAACAAAAAAACAAATAATCACAAGAAAACCAAAACATCAATAAAAAACAAAATAAAATCCCACACCACAAAAAAATAAAAAAAAAAAAAACAAAAAAAACCAACAAAACAAAATTCAACACAGAAACCCACAACAAAAAAAAATCAACAAAAAAATTAATAATAAAAACAGACAAAAAAAAAAAAAAAATACAAGAAAATTAGTATAAAACAATCAAACAAAATAACCAACAAAAAAAAAAACAAAAAAAACACAAAAAACATAAAAAAAAATATAAAAAAATCAAAAAAAAAAAAAAATACAAAAAAAAAAAAAAAAAAAATAAAAAAATCCACAAACATCAAACAAACAATAATACACAACAAAACCAATATCAAAAAAACATCAAATAAAACAACAAATCACTCCATCAAAAAACACACCAAAAAAATCCCACCCCCACACACCAAACATCACATTCAAATAAAAAAAATCAAAAAAAAAACAAAACAAAAAAAAAAACAAAAAAAACAAATATAATAAAAAATCATATACAAAACAAAACAACAAAAAAAGAAAAAAAAAAAAAATTATCAAAAATAAAATCAATCAAATCAAAAACAAAAAAAACAAAAATACACAAATAAAAAAAATATAAAAAAAACAAAAAAAACACACAACAAAAAATCAATAACATAAAAAAACAACAATAAAAACAAATAACAAAACACAATACAAAAAAAAAATCAAAAAATAACAAACAAAACACACAAAAATAATCCAAAAATAAAAAAAACAAAACAAAAACAAACAAAACAACAAAAAACAAAAAACAACATATAGAAAAAAAATCAAATCAAAAAATAAAACAAATAAAAACAACACAACACAAACAAACAAACACAATCACAAAATAAAAACAAAATCACAAAAAAAGACAACAAAATCAAACAAAAACAATCACAAAATACAATAAAATAATATAAAACAAAAAACATAAAAACACATCAGCAAAAAAACAAAGAAATCCACATAACAATAAACATAAAAAACACAAAAAAAAAAATACACGAATACAAAAAAAAAAGAAACATCCAACATAAAATAATAAATATCAACAACACATCAATATAAACAAAACAATAACAAAAAAATAAAAGAATTTCACACAAACAAATAAAATTCAAACAAAAAAAAACAATTAAACAACAAATCAAAAACAAAAAAAAACAAATACAAAAACACAATAAACAAACAAAAAACAAAAAAAATAAAAAATTCAACAAGCAACCTATCAATAATAAAATAACAAAAAAAAAATTCATAAAACAAAAGCATAACAAAAAAAACATAACAAACAATAATGAAACACAACAAAAAAACAATAAAAAAATACAAACAAAAACAACAAAAAAAACAAAAAAAAAAAAAAAAATCAAAAACAAAAACAAAAAAATATCCAAAAACAAAAAAAATACACAAAAAAAATCAACAAAAAAAAAAAATTCAAAATTCAAACAACTAAAAAGAAAATCAAACAAACAAAACACAATAAAGTATAAACAAAAAAAATAAAAAACAAACACACAAAAACATAAAAACACAAAAACAAATAACAAAACAAAATACAAAATCACAAAAATTATAAATACAACACAACAATAAAAAAACAAAATAAACATATCAAAAAAATCTCACAAATCAAAATATATAACAAAAATAAACACAAACAACAAAATAACAACAAAATAATAAAATCAAAAAATTAACAAAACAACAAACAAAAAAAATTCAAATCAACAAAACAAAATATCCAATAAATACAAATAAAAAAAAAATCAATCCCAAACAAAACAAAAGAAAAAAAAAAAAATAAATTTATAAATACAATAACAATATCACTATAAAAAACAAAAACATAAATCAACAAAAATAAAACAAAAATACAAAAACAATCAGAAAATTCAAAACCAATCACAAAAAACAAAAAAAACACATAAAAAATAAATCATATAAATCAAAAACAAAAAACAAAAAAAAAAAAAACAAATACACACAATCAAAAAAAAACAAAAAATATAAATAAAAACATATATCTCAAAATAAAAACAAAACACAAATACAATAAAAAAAAAACAACACAAGCAAAAAATATATCAAAAAAAAAATCAAATACATATTAAAAAAAAAACAACAAATAAACAAAAAAAAAAAACACAAAAAAACAAAAAACAAAGTCAAAACATAAAATAAAAAAAAAATAAATCACAAAACAAAATAATAATACATAAAACCAAATCAATTAAAAACAAAAAAAAAAACTAAATCAACAAAAAACAAAAACAAAAAACAAAACATAAACAAAATAACAACAAAAATCAAAAAACAATAACAAAAAAACAACAAACAAAACAAAAAAAAAATAAACAAAAACAAATCTCAAAAATAAACATCATAAAAACATAAAGAAAAAAAAAAAAAAAAAACTAACAAAAAATAAAATCTTCGAATAAAACAAAAAACATCCAAAAAAATGCAAACATATAAATAACAAAAAAAATAAACAAAAAAATGCAGAACAAACATCATCCACAGATACAATCAACACACCAAAACAAACAACAACAATAACAAATCAAAAAAACAAAAAAAAAAAAAATAAACAAAAAAAAACAAATATTAAAAATTCAAATATAATAAACAACAAAAACATCAAAACAATCAAAACACAAAATACAAAATAAAAAAAACAGAAAGAACATTAACAAAAAACAAAAATTTCAAACCAAACAAATATAACAATAAAAAAATCAAACAAAACATCAATCAAAATAAAAAAAAAAAAAAACAACAATCAAAAACAACAACAAAAAAAAACACAACATACATAAAAAACAAAATAAATACAAAAAATAATCAACAAAAACAAAAAAAAAACTAAAACACAAAAAAAAAAAAAAATTCACAAAAAATATACAAAAAATCATAAAAAAACAAAAAAAAACAACAAAAAAAAAGAAACAAAAAACAAAGCAAACATAAAAAAACAAAACAAATCAACAAACAAAACAAACATAAAAAAAAAAAATACACAAAACAAAAAAACAACAAACACAAAAAAAAAAAAAATAAAAAAAAAAAAAAACAATCAACAAACAACCAAAAACAAATATAAAAATCTAAAAAAAAACACAAAAACACACCACAAAAAAAAAAAAAAAAACAACATAACAAAAAACATAAAAAACAAAAACAAATCACAAAAAAAAACACAAACAATACACAAAACAAAACAACAAAAAACAACAACAAAAAACAAAAAAAACACAACAATCACATAATCAAAAAAAATCAAATACAAAACAATCCAAACATCCATACATATAATTCAAACAAAAACAAAATTACAAAAAAAAAATAAACAAAAACACACAAAACAAATCA
The DNA here is from genome assembly GCA_026074375.1 of Tanacetum coccineum. NCBI lineage: Eukaryota > Viridiplantae > Streptophyta > Magnoliopsida > Asterales > Asteraceae > Tanacetum > Tanacetum coccineum. The sequence goes on along the minus strand of BQNB010017100.1, from coordinate 24,756 downwards.
AAACAAAATCATAAAACAAAAAAAACAACCAACAATACAAAACAAAATAATAAAAAAATCAAACATACAAAAAAACAATACACAAAAAAATAATTAAACAAACAAAATACAAATGCAAAAAACAAACAATCAAAAAAAAAAAAAAAAATATAAAACAACACACAACAAAACACACAAATAACAAAACAACAAACGAAAACATAAACCAAAACAATAAAAAAATCAAAAAAAAAAAACGACACCAAAAAAAAAAAAAAAAAAAAAACCAAAACAAAAAACAATCTCAAACAATAAAACAAACAAAACAAAAGACAAAACAATCTACACAAAAAAAAACAACAATCAAAAAATAGACAAATCATAAAACAAACAACAAATAACAAACAAAAATCAAAACAAAAAAAAAAAAAAATCTAAAAAAAAAAAAAAACATCAAAAAACAAAAAAAAACAACACAAAAAACAAAAAAACAAAAAACAACACCAAAAAAATAAAAAATCTTTTATAAAAAATCAAAACAACAAAAAACAAATCAAACAACAAACAAAAAAAACATAACAAACAAACAACAATATAAAAAAAAAAAAAAAATCACAAAAACAAAAAAACAAATCAAACAAAACAAACAATCATAAACCAAAAAACAACAATATCAAAAAAAAATAAAACATAAAAAACACAACAATACAAAACAAAAACAAACAAACAAAACAAAAAAAAAATTAACATATACAAAAACAAATAAAAAATAAAACAAAAAAACACAAACATCAAAAAAACAACAAAAAAACAAAAAAAAAAAAAAAATAAACAACAAAAATCACAAAAAACATCTCAAAAATGAAAAACAACAAAAGAAAAAAACAACACACAAATAACAAAATATCCATAAAAACAAAAAAAAACAAACAAAAAAAAAAACAAACAAAACTAACAAACAACACACAAAAAAAATAAAAAAACAACAACAATAACATACAAATACACAAAAATCCAAATAAAAAAAACAAACATATAAAATACAAAAAAAAATAATAAATCAAAAACAACAAAATTAATAATCTTCCGCTATTGATTATTGGCTCCAGTATTATCACAATCATACTTATATTGGTTTCTCAATGTGGGAACAATGCCAAGCCCAAAATGAATTAACAATCCATACAGCCTCCTTCGATGCATCAAAAGCAGCGTATATTCAGCATCTGTAGATGAGGTTTGCAAAAATACTTTGTTTTGAGCTTTTCCATCACATCACCTCCAATTATAACGAACACATATCCAGCTCTGCGACTTAGGTTTGACAGCATCCGTAGAAAATCCAGGCATTAGTGTTAGCAAGAAACTCTGAGCTCTCCGTTCCATATTACCTCCATATATCAGAAACATATCCTAGAATGCGAAGGATAACTAAGAATATTTTTAACAGCAGGGCCATGTTCTTCCCACTGAATTCTAATGAAATCTGCTTTTCATGTTCTGTGCGAACGCAACATCAGGACGAGTACATCTCACATCATACATAATAGATCCTATAGCCGAAGCGTATGGAATATTTTGCATGCGGTTTTTCACACAGGCCGTTGAAGCACCTTGTATAACTTACTCAATTTTTAAAGCATTTCTTGCATTGGGATCGTTCCACATATTGGAAATTTCCATATAAAATCTTTTTTAAGATTTTCTAAAAATGTAAAGCACTTTGATTTTAACCCATTAAACCGCTTTGACCTATCACGGTAGATCTTGATTTCCAAGAATATATGCAGCATCCCCTAAATCTTTCAATAGCAAAACTTCTTCTTCCAAGATAGGATTTACCATCTTTGTAACTGGAATATTGTTTCCCATGAGCAATATTTCCATCGAATAAGAATTAGGATAGCGACATAACTCTCCCACTAGCATTTAGTATACACATTGCTCATCAAGTATTTTGAGTGAAACCGAATTTTTTCTTGATTTTAATCATCCAATCCGCTTATTAACAATTTGCCTGTAGAAGCTTGCGATAAGTACCATAAGATGGAACGCTTGAGGCTGCCCATAAAATGGTTTAGAGATATTTTTGGATTCACAAAACCCTCAGGTTGCTCCATATAGACTTCTTCGGAAAGATGTCCATTGAGGAAGGTTTTTGACATCCATTTGCCATATCTCATAGTCATAGTACGCAGCTATAGCTATGAGAATCCTTATAGCTCTAATGTCTGCAACAGAAGAAAAGGTTTCTTCATAATCAATCCCTTAGGTTTTGAGTGAACCCTTTGCTACAAGACAGTCTTTAAAATGTATATTGCACCATCCATGTTAGTCCTTTGTTCATGAAGAGCCTCTTGCTTCCCAACGTTCTAGCATTGGGAGAACTCCAACTAAGACCCAAACATCATTGTCATTTCATGGATTTGCTTTCCACATTCATCGCATCAAGCCTTTCTTGGATTCAGGATATAGCAATGCAACTTACTAGATAGCAGATCACCGAGATCCCTACTCATGTTCCTCACATCGAAGTATAAAAATAATCGAACTGATGGGGCGGCGTGGTCCCTTATGGACCTACAATGGTATTTGATATCACACTTTTGAGGTCATCAATTTCTTTGATCATGACCACTTCAATGATTTAAGCTAGTGTCTACAAAGATTGTATCTTCTTCTGAATTAGTTCAAGATCTCCACACCCCACTTTGCTTTAGATCCAATAGCTTAGACACACAGAACTCAGCATTTCCGAGCAACAAATACTTTGATTCTCAGATGGGGGCTGTAGAAAGAATATCTCGCCATTGTTTCCTTTGGGTCTCCTATGAAGGATACACTTAAAAGATCCTAGGTATCAAGTTTGTTTAGGTTTGGTAAAGTGTATACATGCGTAACAAATGCATTACAACCCTAGATTTCCTTAATAATACAGCTTAGGGGCTTTGCCATGCATATTTTTTTTCGGTCGAGGAGTCTTATCAACCTTCTTAGTTGTAACCAATGTATGAGAATGCGTGCAGCAGTCTCAAGGGCATAATCCTAAAAGGACTTTGGTAAAGTAGTTTGACTCACCATGGATCGAACCATGTCTAGCAGTGTTCGATTTCTCCTCTCTGACACTTCATTGTTTTGAGGCGTATAGGGAGGAGTGCAATGGGCAATAATCCCATGCTCCTTTAGATGATCCAAAAACTCTTGACTCATATATTTACCTCCACGATCAGAACGTAGTGAGTTAATGGTCTTCCCGGGTTGGTTTTCTACTTCCTTTTGAAATACCTTAAAGGTTTCAAACACTTCATGTTTATGTTTCAGCAAGTAAACATAACTATAACGACTGAAGTCGTCAGTAAAAGTGACGAAGTAGCTGGCTCCTTGTCTTGACACAATTCTAAATGGGCCACATACATCGGTGTATATTAGTCCAATTAGATCTTTAGCCCTTTCCACTTGATGTGAATATGATTTTCTTGCCATCTTACCAGACAAGCATGAAACGCACTTTCCTAATGACTCAATGTCAATAGAATTGAGAAGTCCATCATGTTGCAACTTTTCAATGCGTTTCTTGCTAATGTGTCCAAGACGACAGTGCCACAAGAGATAAGAGTCTAAATTAATTTGGCTCTTTTTATTTGTTAATTGCATAACCTAGAACTAATGTTTGTAATTAGAAACAATTCCATATCAATCTTAAAAATACCATCCCGTGGGACAGCTATAAAATAAACTAGATTATTCTTTGAAACTAAAATAACATTGTTATCATCAAAACGATTAATAAATCCATCGTCAAACAAACGCGAAACTGAAATAACACCTCTAGTAATAGAGGGAGCATAATGACAATTGTTCAAGACAATAACTAATCCACTAGGGAGCTCTAAATGATAAGTTCCAATTGCTTCAACGGCTGCACGATGACCATCGCCCACGTACAAACTCAAAGCCCCTGGTTCCAGCTTCTTACTTCCCTGTAGTCCCTGAGTAGTAATACATATATGAGTACCACAACCAGTGTCATAAATCTAAGATTTACTAGGGAAAGAATAGAGTTCTATGGTGAAAATACCTGAAGTGCTAGCTTCTTGAGATAACTTCTTCTTTTTCCTCAATTCGGCGAGATACACGGGATAGTTCCTTCTCCAGTGCCCAACTTTACCACATTGGTGGCAAATGGCGTCCTTTGCTGTGTTATCCTTCTTAGGTGGTGGAGGAGTATTAGTTTTCAGGACAAATGGTGATTGTAAGTTGATAACCCATCTTGCCTTACCTTTACTGAACCTCTCTTATCGCTTTGTGCGGTTTATATTTCTGGTTTTTTTTGAACCCATTCCAGCTTCGTATGGCAGGAAGTGCAGGATTAGCATCTTTCTAGGCAAGGTGTTTTCTTCATGAAGCTTAAAGCATGGCATTTTAGTTCATTCAATTTCACGTCTTCCCCATGCCGTGCAAATTTAAATTCCTGCACGTAAATGCAAAAATCCTTATTCAAAGAGACTAAAATAAGACTCACTACAAGGTTTTGACCAACTGGAGTTGACACGAGGGTCGCTTCCAAGTTGTCAATGAAGCGCTTTTCATCTTTAGAACATGTGAGCTAACAGATTGACCTTCCTCCTGCTTGCAAGTGTGAAATTCTCTCACAGTCTGCAGAAATTCCTGTTTAGCTTGTTTGGAAAACATAGCTTTTAGTTCCTGGAGCATGTCATAAGCACCAAGATGAGCTAGATTTTGTTGGATATCTAGGTCCATGGTTAACAGCATGAGCACAGCAACTTCCTTTTGCCCTTTAACCCATGCAGCGTGAGCTGCAAGAGCCTCAGGAGGAACTTGCTGTCCAGGTTGTGCAACTAATGCAGCAGGAATAGGATGCTCAAGGTAATTTTCCTTGTCTTCAGTTTAAAGTACCAAATGTAGTTGTCTGTACCAATCAATGAAGTTGGGTCCAGTGAGTTTTTGTTTCTCGAAGAAACTCCTGAATACCGAATTGTTTCCGACTGAGGAAGTCATCTACAATAAAAAGTTCAAACAATTAGTATTTTTGATAATTAAATTCTTAATAGAATTAACTATCCAATTAATTTACTAATTAAGACTAAGATCCAACTTGCAGTCCCACTTATTACCCAAGGTCTGACCAGGATGTAAACAAGTGGGGCAAGAGGTAAGCGTCGAGCGTTAATTGCAATTTAATGCAATTCTTAGATTTATGATACTAGTCAAAACATTAGTCAGCATGTAATAATGTTAAGAGCATGTTTAGTATCATCTTATGCCTTGGGTCCAGGGTCTGACAAAGAGACTCGAATTAAGTCGACTAAACGATAACGTATGAAAATCGTCGAAAGGACAGACCAGTATGGCGAAATTTCACCCATGGGTAGGTATGGGTCCACGTCGACAAAGAGACTCAAACCAAGTGCACGTGTTCTACGATTGGATGGCATAGACTTAAAATTTCAGGGTATTCACATAAATGTGTCCAAAAACGTTACAAAGAATCATGTTAACCAACATTGTTAACACTAAATTAAAAAAAATTTAATAAATGACAATGTAGTGACATGCCATGGTTCACGTTAACTCCAATCGAACTCGCAAAGAAAGCGAGAATAGGTCAGCGCGATCTTATTAAAAAACCTAATATCTTTAAGGGAATTATGAAAAACAAATCCCGCCTTAAACTTCTAAGCTCTCTTATAGTATGTTCTAGTGATGCCGTATTCCCAAAGTCCATAGCGTCCATTTTTAACTCATGAAAAAACAATATTCAATAGATTAACTTCTTTATTAATTGATCACAAAAACAGTTCGATCACGAACAAATAGTTGGTCACTACTATGAGCAAACATTAGGCGTGTAAAAAATTAATAGACTACTATAAACATCATCTTTATTATATGGCATATTTAATTAGGCGTTAAACATTTAGATATTAATAATCATGGCATACTAAATTTCATAATTCAAAATAGACATAAAGCATACAAGTAAACAAGTGAAAAATCCGAGTCTCCTCGCCGATTTTCCCCCAAATGGAGAACCTGAAGACCCTCACTAGGTTTTCTTGCTAAAGTGCCTAGATTGCCCCCATTCACCACATATTGTGATTGAGTGGGTCTTATAGCCGGAATAGGCAATTAATTAAAAAGGAATCATGCAAGCTAAATTAACAATTTTAATTTTCCTTTTTAACCTATATTAACTTTTAATAGTTTTCAAGATCAATATCTACATATTTTATTTATCTTATGGCAAGAATCTAAATATTATTGTCATATTTTTCTAGTAAAACATAAATAAAATATCAAACGCAGCAGATCATAGCATATGTTTTAATAATAGGCATGTAAACTAGGCGTATAATTAAAACATAAAACGTGTAACCCATAAAGCTAAAACGAGTTGGCTCGTGATGCCACTGTTGGGATTTAATAACCTAGGTAACTAGTTTAGCCACGAGTACGCAGCGGATAGGACCTAGTAATAGCATATGGTTAACACAAAATAAAAGGTAAATAGAAACGCGTACCTTTTAGCCAATTGATCAAGAAAACGAATTAAGCGACTAAAACAATCGCCTCTACGGTTGCTCACACAATCACGTCAACCGAATGTATTAAGCTTGTCTAGGCTTAACTTCACAACCAACACCTCGTGTATAATATCGAATACCAAACGCACCTTATGAGCTTGTACCCGAAATAGAAACCACCGAATTAGGGTTTAGATGAAACCCTAATTTAATCGAAATTCCTAGCTCCGAAATTCAACAACCCGAAAACCCAAGTTAGGGTTTGATGTTCGAATCAGGAAACAACAACAATGTCAAGCCAGGAGATGATTAGAACCGAAACAAAAAAAAATGAGAGAGTAGAAAGCCGAAAACAAAAAACCATAGTGTTCGATTATGACTTAGAACCGAAACCCTTGACAACCTTAGAGAAGGGCCAGGCTATTTCGAAAGAAAAGAGAGATAGAAAACCGAAAACTTAGAAGAGGTTTTAGGTTTAGGCGTGTAGAATGAGGGTGGAGGGTGAGGGGTATTTATACTCCTCAAGCCCTAGTATGGATAAACTAGAAAACCAAATCCTAGTCTATCACAAACTTCCCACCTCCTCATTATACCAAAACCGGCCATATATGCCTTGGCATATTCCAAAACGAACCTGGACATTTAACATGTATATTCCATTCGTTTCTAGATTATCAAGACATAACGAGTTTATGTCTTAATGCGTTTAAGTCCTTGTTGTTTTGTTTGTGAAGTGTAAACACATTCTCCGTGTATTAACGTGTGTGCCCCCAATAGGCTCACATATTCGTAATGTATTCGTGCTAGTTCGACTACCATAATCCAACACCTTTACCTTGTTACAATCAGGATACGACATTACCATGCTCTAAACTGAGATGCGTATACCAGAAGATGAAGCATGTTCCGTAGCTGCAATAAAAATATTCAGTCATCTTATATTATCAAGCTGCAAAAAAAGAATAAGCGATTTATAATTTATTTCTATCCGCAGAGAGATAAAAGTGTTCAGTTTTCAAGGTATGATTCAGATTCTATGGATTATGTTTCATTTCAAGATACTTGATTATGGGTCTGAATAATAAGTCTGGGTTTGGTTTTTGGGAATGCAATAAAGTGTATATTATTGATAAAGATTTCAGGATTCTTTGGATTGATAAGTGCTCTTTAGGGTATAGCATTTGTTTTGGTATCACGGATTCAGATTGCAATAAGTATTCAGTGAGATGTATTGGTTCAGGATCAGTCTATACTCTGGTTTTAGTTTAAAGGACTGTTTCAGTTTGTATTAGGTCAGTTAGGCTTATTTGTTCAGGATGTATCATAGATTCAAGTATTTGTTATGTTTTGATCAGGTCTGATATGATTTGAGTGGGTGTTTGTCTTTATGTGGGTATTAACACAGTAAGGTGTTATATTTTAGTGATCTATAAAGTTTTAGTGAGGTTTGCCTTCATGATTGGTGATCACTGTTTTGTGCTTCCAGTGAGTTTATACTGGTTCAGTATTTGTCAAGAATTACTCAAGCATTATTAAGAACTTCCGTTCAGGTTTTGGTGCTTTCATTAGTATGCAATAACTGAATATAAAGGGTTTTAGAGCTTAGAGAGCAGAAATATGTTCATACTGTCCAAATTTTCATTTCAGTTTGACATGGTTTAATTTTGGTAAAGGTTTTATGATATGCATTGGTTGTTAACCAATTGTGTGCAGGTTATAAGTATATAAAATGGCAGGATTTGTCTTCAACGAAAATGGGGATCCGTCTAAAGAGTATTAGCTTTAAATATAGAGTTTATAGAAAAAGTTATTATGTTTTTTGGTTTTATAGTTTCTAGTGGCATTGAAGTATGTAAAAACGGGAACTGTGCCCCATGCTTTGGTTAGTTTCCCTACAAGTAAGGGGTTTGTCCAACTTAAGTTTTTAACTTTGGGCTTAAATGAATTAAATAACTTATCAATTATAATTAATTTTAACCTTTGTAAGAAAAAAAATATAGAATTTTTGCTCATTAAAACTCAAATTTAATGAGTCCACTAACATCTATAAAGCTCCCAGCATATACATTCAATACTATAATTCCTCAAGTCTCTATAAACATCTCTAAATTGTTGTTATTTCCGCTATTCTAATTAAGGAATTTGTTTCAAGATTTGTTTCAGCAAAACAAAACAGCCCCTAATAACACGCTTGAGAATATGATGGTTCATATTTTTGCAAATCTTAAATGGACAACTAATAAACACCATCATGAATGCACATATGTAAATAACTTTTCATTTTATATATTTATTTTACCTTTATAAAAAAATATATAATTTTTGCTTATTAAAACTCAAATTTAATGAGTCCACTAACATCTATCAAGCTCTCAACATATTCATTCAAACTATAATTCCTCAAGTCTCCATAAATATCTCCAAATTGTTGTTAGTTCCGCTATTCTAATTAAGGTTTTGTTTCAAGTTTTGCTTCAGCAAAACCAAACAACCCCTAATAACAGGCTTGAGAATACGATGGTCCATATTCAGGAAAATATTAAATGGACAACTAATAAACACCATTATGAATGCACATAACAAATTAAAAGGACACTTTATAATATACCTTAAAGATGGAAACTCAGCTTTCGCAGAAGACCTGGTCGCATCATTTCCATTTTCTGCATTATTTGCGTATGATGACCTACCATGTGTTCTGTGTTTGTGGAGACAGATGTTGTTAGGCCTCTTTAGAAATACCGCCCCAAACGCCGGAGTAAGGAATCAAGTCTAGCCTTTAGAAGCAATAAAATAATTCCTTTCAAGTTAAACACACATAAGGTTATTAGATTACTTACCAATACCTCATGGTATGTGCTTTTAAAAAAAATACCTCATGGTATATTGTGTAAATACCTTGCTTTGGCGCCTTTAAAAATTTATCTTTCACCATCTTCTATGACACCTACATTTTCAATCTTGACCACTAAAGCTGTAAATTTGATTAAGAACAAAGTGCCTCAATATATTGGCGTAAAAAAAAGATTCGAACATGTAAACAATTATACCATAGAAAGAAGCTTTGGTTCACCTGTAAACATTAGGTTTGTCCAAAAAATAATAATTTTAATAGATAACTCTGGGGCTAACTTATACTAAAACAACATTTCAGCAGGAATTAAACTTCTCTTAGTACAAACGATTTAGAAAATGTCCCAGCCAAAATCATTCTTGTAAAATGACCCAACCAAAATCATTCTAGTCTCTCAACCAAAATTATAGAACCCACTTCACTTCGGGTCAAGATGTATTGACCCAAAACAGTTTTGACTAGCTTTTTCATAGAAAAGTAATCTGATACTTTATTAGGTATAATTTAAATATATATAATTTCATAGACTTTCCACCCAACTTACTTGTTTCCTTTCAATATTGACTTTTACATTAGTACTGTGACAACCTTAATCTACAAAAGTCTAATGAGGTTAATTTAATGATTTATTTTTTATTTTCCATACATAATTAGTAGCTAATTACCTTAAGTTCAAGGTTATTCACAAGATTTCTGCAACTTGTGGTCTTGTCCCTTTTGCAGCAATGGAGATATTTTTGTGCCTTCGCATGTAAATTACAAATCCAATAATCAAAACATTCTTGGTTACGGTAAGTACATACCTTCTTCATACATTATTGTTGAAAATGCAACATATTATCTTCTTATCTTTTTCTTCAATTGTTGTTGCCTTTAGCTGTCATGTTTTGTAAAACACAATTACATATGGAACATATTAGATACAACAACAACATACACAATCCCGCCGAAGCGAGGTATGGGGGAGGTGAACGTAGGCAGATCCTACCCCTACCTCCAAGATAAACCCGAAAGTAGAGAGACTGCTTCCAGGGGACCTTCGGCCAATGTATGTGTGCATTATAGAGAGGCTCAAGGAAGGAAAACGAAAGCAAACACGCAACCAATAACATACAACCAAGAAGAACGAACAAACACCAAACAAGCGAAGAGCACAATAACCACACAAAAACGGCCAAGATAAAACGCCAACCAAACAGGCACATAAGCAACAAGAGATAACAAAACAAGCAAAACACGAGAGAGACCCAAGCGCAGACAAAATGGATCCCATAAGCAGACCACATCTTAAACAAAACAAATAAACAGAGCCAACAATCCAAACAACTAACGACAAGAGCACGACAAGCAACACAAGCAGAGCAAACAAGCATACCGGCACACAAGAGACAACAAAACCTAGGAAAAGGCCAAAAGAGAGAAAAGGGGCACCTATCCGCCTAAAAGACGACTAGCCTAAGAGGGCACTATAGGGAGCTAAACCTACGGGAAGAGCAAAAGGAGGCTCCTCAGCACTTAAAGGCAACTAACTGCTAGGCAGGAGGACCTAAAACATGCAAGACACAACTACTACGAAGGCCCTACACTCCTAGATGCGAAGCCTAAAGGGAAAGCAAAAAGAGAAGGGGGGGGGTCCTATGCGCTAGAAGGCAAACTATCTAAGGGACAAAAGGCAAATCTACTACGCAGCTCAGCTCCTTATGCCTCCTAACCCGCGAGACATAATCAAAGGGGCCACTAATCACCTCTCTATCCTAATTCTGTCTCTCCACGCAGTCCTATCAAAGGTCCAATGTCCACGGACAAGAGAACTTCATCATGTCCTGCTTAGTCTATCTTTCTTTCCCATCTAAGTTTAGGACTACCCCCCCCCCTCCTACCTCGAGCCTTCAACTAACATAGCATCCACTACGTCCTAACAAGGGTCATTTTATGGTCCCGCTGACATGCCCAAACCATCTCAACCTTCCTTCCCTCATCTTGTCGATTATAGAATCGACATCAAGTCTTGCTCTAAAAACTCCGTCGGGTATCATGTCTACCATGGTTTTACCCACGTTCCCACCTCAGCAATCTTAATCCAACCACTTTTCACCTGTTTGCTTAGCTTCGTGAACCAGCCAGCACTCTGAAGCCATACATGCATAGTTGGTCTAAATCGTAGACCCATTAAATTTTCCCTTTATCTTTAAGGGGTTCTTCCTATCATACAATACTCCAAATGAGGGCCGCCTTCTATTTCACAAACCAACTCCATACGGTGAGCAACTCTTCGTCTATCCTTCCTATCTATTACACGACCCCAAATATCTAAAAGACTTATTTGGTTGAAGGATCCGGTCTCCGATACGTACATCCACTTCTTTGTGGACTACCTCGTACCTACCAAAATCACATCTAAGGTATTCCGTATTCTCTCTGCTTACTCGTAGGCCATTGTCTTCTAGAGCCTCCCTCCACCTCTCAATTTTGTTGTTTAACTCTTCCGTCGACTCTGCGATCAACACAATATCGTCTGCAAATATCCTGCACCAAGGGATGCTCTCTTGAATCTCCCGTGAAAGCTCGTCCAGTATTAAGGTAAAAAGGTATGGGCTAATGGTTGAGCCTTGATGAAGGCCTACATCCACCGGGAAAAACTCTGTGTTCCCCATTGTGGTCCGTACGCGGGTCTTAACCCCCTCGTACATATCATTTATGACTCTTGAGTATCTCCTTGGTGTTCCCTTATCTCTTAGGGTTCTTCACACCAACTCACGTGGGACACTGTCATGGGCCTTTTCCATGTCTAGAAAAGCCAAATGCAAGTCTCTTTATCTTTCCTTATACTTCTCTATAAGGCTTCTGAGCAGGTGAATTGCCTCGGTCGTGGACCGTCCCGGCATAAAACCGAATTGGTTCTCTGACACCCTCGTCTCCCTTCTTAACCTTATCTCGATAACTGTGGCTAAGAAGCTTGATACCCCTATAGTTGCTACACGCTTGCGTGTCACCCTTGTTCTTGTAAATGGGGATGACTTCACTAAGCCTCAATTCCTCCGGTATCTTTACGCTTAAGAAAATCTTATTGAACAGGCGCGTCAGCCACTTCACCCCCTCGTCTTCCAGGCACCTCCAAGCTTCAATAGGAATCGGGTCGGGGCCTACGGCTTTGTTTCTCCCCATCCTCTGTAATGTAGTCCTCACCTCTCCTTGGTTTATCCTCGAGTAGTAGCAGTCATAGTTCATTTGATGTCTAGAGCTCCCTACTTCCCCACTCCTTTCGGGTCTGCTCTCGATGTGAGGAGACTTGTTGAAAAGATAGGAGAAATACTCTCCCTCCCCATCTGTTTCCTAATAAATCCCTCTTTCCCACACAAATGGTTTCTACCACCCTTCGTTCCTTTGATATATCTCACGTTACCTATTCCCCCGTCTCTTTCTCTCTCGGGCTTTAGCAATCTTGTATATATCATTAGCTCCCTCTTTGGAACATATTAGATACACGATCCAATTTGTAAAGAGTTACACCCTTGATAAATCATTGACCCAAACAAAGAGAAAAAAATGGAGAAAGTGCAACCTCTCTTGTTGACCCCCTAAACAATTCAATTCGTAGAACACACAAAATTCATGCAATTAATTTTCCCCTAATATTTTTTTTGGTTTTGCTACAACATAATTTAATTGAGATTAATCAAAAAAAAATTCTAAAATAACAAACGCCATAAATTCTTACCGGTGAAAATGAGTTATGTACAACAGTTGTACCACCAAATCGCACCTATTTCGTAATCCCTTTTGCCCTAAACAAACACGAAAAAGATCCAGAACTAATAAATCAGCCGAATGAATTTTGGGAGAAGTGTCGTGAATTGAATTCAACTTAATCAATGCAAAATGTATTATAAATTTAATTGAAACACAAGTAGATTGATTATTTAAAAACACAACCCATCAAAATAGCTATACTATAGGATTTATATCAAAACTCTAATGTGAATACTTACTAATCGGATGATGTCTAAGAGGATTTGTATGTGTATTTTTAAATCAGGCAATCTCATTATTATGATACAATAAATCTGTAGATGAAATGAAAAATAAATTGGTTTTCATAATCATTCCATCAAACATGTTCAGACACACAGTTACCTGATTTTTTAGGTTTTGACTTGTTTTGGTTTCCCACATACTATGCATGCAATTAAAAAGAACACAATTGAAAAAAAAAATCATGAACAAATCAAGAAACTCATGTTTGATTAATTCTATAACAAAAATTAAATTAAAAACACATAGGATGAATCAAATAGTAAAAAAAACTAAAGAGAAGATTAAATAACATAAATGCCTGGCAATTCTGACCTTTTTGAAATGCGACATCCACTTTTCTTTAGCAATATGTATTAGGATTAGTTCAAAAAATTGAATCGAAAAAGAAAATTACATTGATTATTTAAACGCAAATATATATAATCAAAGCAAATACATTAATACAAATGGATTATTTTTTCTTCATCTCCATCCTCCACTGGCATAGATCGAGTTTTTAGGCTTGATGAATCTGGGTGAATCAAAGTTATATATGACCAAAACGTCACCGCCTATTATAGGGTGGATTTTTAATCGTTAACAATAAAATGGATGAACCGGAACTCATATTGAATTTATTTGGAGCGTGCGCCATTGACATGGATGGATGTTTTTTTGGATGGTTGAAATTAATGGGTAAATTAGCTTGTAGTGGAAGATTGAAATTGTAACTGATTGAATGAATTTTAAAAGTTTTTATCATTAACATCCATTGAAACGTATAAAGGAAGATTCGATTAGTTCCAAACAGAGTATTGATAAAAAGAATTGTACTAAAGTTCTAATTACGGTAATCCACATCAACCTAATATTTAGAAATTAAATGGCAAATAGCTTAAAATTGATTGTAAAAAAGCAATACATATAAGGTATTAGTAGCATAAGACCGATTTGTATAAAGTAACTAATTAAGGTATCTTATTACTTAAGATTTTAAAATGCTGTAAAGCTTTATTCAAAAAGTTGTACAGAAACCTATTTTTAACCTTTAATATAAAAGGTTGGGAATCGTAATCCCAAACGTTTTTCGATAATGCATACCCGCCCGACCGGATATTGTATGGATCGTTTTAATGCGCATATATACACCGTGTAGCCCCAGTTTAGACTCCACCAAAATCTCCCACCGCACCCATTTGCATCTCTCCTCTCATTCTCGCTAACTCCCCCAAGACTTCATCCTCGTAATCCCCGACAATCCATCTCTCTTCTTTTCCCACACTCTCAACACTCCTCTACCTCATAATTTAACTCCTTTCTCTCTCTCTCCTTCTTCCACTCCATTCTAGAGTCCCAGTCTCTCTCTCGTCTTCTCTATATATATATATATATAAAAAATATATATATAAATATATTATATATAAATATAAAGTATATATATATATATATATATATATAGTAAATATTATATATATATTAGAACAACAACTCCCTCTCAATCTGTTCGTTACTCTCTCTCTCTCCCACCGCCCCATTTGTTTCGGTTGTTTATTTGGTGGCTTATCCTTTGGCAGCCGATTTTGGTGTGTATGTCTGACTCACCTTTAATATATAAATATAATATACTATAAATATATAATATAAATATATATAAGGGTAATTATCAAAAGTATCAATAATAGTAGAGGGTAAGTATTCCATAAGGCTTTTAAAAAGGAAATTACTTTTATCCAAAGTAAATCCCAAAAAACCTTCCCGGGTCGTTTCCCGACGAGGCGTGAATTGAGAATCGAGTATCGGTGTGGGAAACAATGCTTGAATATAAAAAAATTTGATTGGTATCTAATTCACTACGGAAAAAAAAAACAATAAAGCAGAACGAAAAAAAATAGAAAGCAATTAAAGCTAAAACGTGAAAAAACGATAACGAGAATCCTAAAAAATGACTTAAAACCTAATTTATCAAAATTTAATCCTAAAATGATTTTTTAACTTTTTATAAATCCCAACTGACTAAAATGCAAGAACAAAAAAAAGTAAACCAAAAACGTAAGCAAAAAAAACGAAGAAAACCAATAACAGGATCATAACCCGTTCTTTAAAAAACTAAATTCTACAAATTTAACCCTACGAAAACAAATTTAATTTTCCTAAGTCCTAAATGATAAAAGAAAATTTTGAAATAAAAATTATATTTTTTTGACTTTTATTTTATTTATTATGAATTAAAAACTGATTTAATAAAAAAATTGCATTAAAAATATTAAACTAAATTATAAAAATCTGAAAAAATCACAGAAAGTACCTTGAACTATGTTAATCCTAAGAAAAATAAAAGTGGCCCAACAGCTTATTTGAATAAGCTAGAAATAAGCAGAAATTGGCTGAAAGCTTAAAAGGACTAAATGACTATAAATATTTAATAATGCAAAGTGTAATTGAAAAATTCCTAAGGGCGAGTGGTAATGTGTGGTGGTGTTGAGGCTTTGGAGAGGTTATGGAGGTCACGGGTTCGAGCCCTACTCACCCATGACTTCCTAATTTCTCAAGTCATTTTTTTGCAAAACTTTTAAAACAACTTTTTTAATAAGATAAAAATAAGCATTTTTTATAACTGTAACTATTTTTGAAAAGCACTAAATAAGCCAGAAATAAGCTAATAAGTTGACAGTTTGCTTAAAAGGTTAAAAAAATCTTTAAAACTTAACTAAATTATGCCATAAGCTACTACAAGCTGAAACTTAAACTACACAAGCTACTAAGGATTTAACCTTTCCAAAATAAGCTAATCTAAAACATCAAATAAGCCAGAATTAAGCTTAAAAACCAACAGCACTAACTTAAAACTACCAGACTTAATGAAATATCAAAAACAGATTTTTGGAGCATTTTCAATACACATAAAGTCTATGAATAAATCCTAATAAGTTATGAAACTTAAGATTCCTAAAGATGACCTACTAAACTACTAGAATAAGCTCTAAACACCAACTCTTAAACAGATTTAAGCCACTAAATCATCAAAACCAAAAAAGTTGTCACAAAGGCTTAAGGGCTTTTTTAGTTTTAAGCTAACTTTAGACCTACTTTAAACTAACTAAATGAATTTGGAAATGTATAAAACCTAAAAACAGATTAAGTTTAACAACTAAAAAGCTTATATTTAAGAGCTCAAACACCTAAGGATCTATTTGCTAGGTTTAAACTTAAGATCAAAATGGGCATATATGGATCTGTTTTAAGAACCCCCTTGACAAACTTTTTTAAAAAAAAAAACCATGCAACAATGAAACAGTCCATAAACCTTTGAGACCAGATATTGTATGCATAAATATGACTAAAATAAACTCACAACAACTCTTAAACATTACCAAAGCTTAAGATCAAAGATTATGCATACACAAACCATAAAGACACCACATATTCAACATATGCTTAGAAAATCATGAAAACTTTTGAAAACTTACATCAAAACAACAAAAACTTGATCAAACATTTATAAATATTGAATTGAAATTGGACTTGAAAAAGTTTAATGGTCAAAACTCTTTTTAGAACAAAAACAATAGTTAACCTAAATACCCCTTTAAAAATGGAAAACACATTTTTAGGCTAAAATAAACTAAGACAAACATAAGTTAAGATCAAATAAGCAATAAGTAGACATAATAAGCATTTAAAGAGGAGAATAAGCACGGAAATAAGCAAGTGCTTAGAAATAAGCAAAACTAAAAAAAAGAAACTTACAAGGGTCCTTTAGCTTTTGTCAAGAGCTTAACACACCAAACACTTTCCAAATCACCCTAATGCTTCCCAAGAAGCTCTAAAACCATGGCCAGCCTGAATATACCATGCTCCAAAATGCTCTTGACAGATTTTTGGTGGTTTTGTAAAAAAAATGTTTAAACCTTACAAACTATGGTAAGAGCTTGTAATGCTTAAGTATTTAGCTTAGGAGAGAGTAAATAAGAGCTTAATGGGCTTATAAAAACTTTTAGTGACAATAACACATGAACTTATAAAAACAGCTTAAAGACATAAAGTACTTCAAATTTCATTAAACTTAAAAATGGATTACAATGCTTGGAATTTAAATGACAGAAATTTTAAAAGACATAAAACATAAATGAAAGCATGAAAAGTAAATTTAAGCTACTCCTAAGTTACATATCTCAAAATAAAATAAGCTAAGTCTATTTATAGAAGAAGAACAGCTTCAATGTGTGCTTGTTGTGTTAGTTGTGTGAGAGAGCTCAAAGCCTTCATCTCGGCCATCAAAATTTCTTGTTCACCAAGTTCAATCATCCAAGCCATTGATTTTTTTTGTCTTTGCTCATCAACGAATGAGAGTGGAGAGGATTGCCAAGGTGGAATGGCATCATGTGAGGTGGGGTTGAGTTGTGGGGTTCGTTTGGTTGCAGGGGTGTGAACGAAAGTGACAGATGAATAGTATTTTGGGCGGGAAAAGGATTTTGGGTTTTGTTATAAGCAGGGTAACGGGGTTAATGGTGTTGGGTGTTATGGACTAACCAACTAGTCCTAGGACAATGGAGGTAAAATGCACAAAGGACTAACGATGTAACGAGTTAAATGGTTAAGTTGGTTTGGGCCATGGTTTGGGCCGGTTTGTATATAAAAAGGGTTTTGGACTTTTTTTTATCATATAAAGCTTATACAATAAGCTTAATGGGCTGATCCGGCCCAATTAATTGGTCGGGTTTGGTCCATTTAAGAATTTCATTCGGTTGCGCACGCCATATGACTTGTTGACTTTCTGGGTTGACTTTGACTTTGACTTTTTTACGCTTTTTTCATTCTTGTGCTCGGTTTTGTCCGTTTTGGCTTGATTTTTGTCTTTTAGTGAATATTCGTTACTTGCACAATCATAAATCACAAAACACACAAATACAATGTATTTTTGGTATATTTTGGTCATTTTAGGCACGTTTTTATAGGCAAAAGGTATGTGTAATTAAACACATACCAAAATCCCCCATACTAAACTATTGTCATGTCCTCATGCAATGCCATAAGTAAACACTTAAGAAAACCAAGAATCTCAATCCCCCTCGACTAATTACCTCGAAAAGCAGCTAAGTGTTCATCAAGGGGAATTAAAGAATCAATAGTTTTGAAAAGCCCCGTTTTTACCATTTTTAAATATTCACACTTATTCTCACACATATTTTTGTATTTTTCCTTTTTCTCATTTTTTTTATTTTTTTTTTATACTTTTCATATTAATCAACTAACTAGAACGTTTGACTTTCGTTATTTTTATAACTTTAGGGTCATAGAACAAGACGCACTTTAATCCTAAAATGCCCAAAAAGATAAATTCATCGTTCTTGACTTTTCACTTGTCCCAAACCAAGTTTAAAATGAAATCACCGTTAAATATAAGTTAAGATACTAACACTACTCATATTTGTAACTTGTAAACTTTTCACTCCCGACAATTATTATATATTAGGTGAATGTGCTTATTTCGAATTTCAACCATGGATCAACAACAGTTTGTAAAATTTCTTATGCTTCAACGTTCCACCCGAGAATAATGATTTAAATGAGCAGAGATCAACCCCATGTAGCGACTTTCGTCTCGGCACATCCCAACCTTGCGGCTAAGTGACCAGGCTTTTGACACCCCACAGAGACTAGTATCGAGACTCACGAACCTTTGGTTTCAAAAACTCTTAGGTTTCCCGTATATACCAAAAATCACAACTTAAAACGAAATAGTCTTAGTTCAAAAGCATATTTAAATTTAAGAAAATGAGATTTTCCCTATATTTATTAAATCACATTTACTTAATAAATAATAACACATCCATTAAACAAACGAATCCTCGACCTATTAAAAGGTCCAGCAACATCGTTGTGAGTTTGACAAGATGTAGCAAACATTTATCAGTCTCGTATAAATACTATATTGCCTTATTTAAAACTATGCAATCATCAGTAGTGACCCTGCAAGATGCAGTAAAACCTTTTATTCTCCCACTGTTTATTATTAATATTACCTTATTTTTTCATTCTTTTTAACACTTTATATTACCACATATAAGTAGAAAATACCATTTTAGAAATAATAATATTAAATTTGAACTAAATTATTGATAACGACTATACTTCAAAAAATGTTGATTTTAAGTTTAATTTTCAAAAATAGCGCGTATTATAAGTTCCCGTTTTGAAGCTTAAGGAGATAAATCCACAAACTACACTTATGAGCTCTTAAGATTTCCAACTAATCCTTGTTTAACATCTAACTCATAATTAACTCTATTATTTCTCGTTCTTCGCAAAGATCCGCAAATGCTTAGTCTAAAAGTTAAGGACAAGCTAGAGCTCAACAAACGCTTGATTCTGAGGTCAAAATTTATTCTTATCTAACCCAGCAGAAGACAAAATTGTGACAAAACACTTATTTTGTTTGAAAATTTATAAATTTTTAAATTTTTTGTGGTATTTTTGGGTGGAAAAAACGGGATTACGCGAAAGACACGAACGCTACAAGGCAAAATCAAATCGATAGACCCCACCCCCCCCCCCCATAAATAACTAAACATTGTCCTCAATGTTTTAAGAAGGGTCTCAACGTAAATCTAAAGCCGTTTATTAATTATGCTCAAAGATAAACGTTAGTCGATAAGATTAGGATATTGGATTCCCAAAATGAAGCTGAAGATGTGAAGCTCGAGTGAACGAAGGACAAAACTACTAGCACGAGAGGCTTCAAAATCCGGGGCAATCCTGGATAATAAAACACAAACCACAAAACACGAGAAAGGAAGAGGAGAGCCTCCTCACAATATACGTATTCATTACTACTAGTAATATTATATTAGGATAAGCATGGGTTGCCACCCACGAAGCGCTTATTTTTGTTAACCGGGTCTTGAGCCTGACTCGATCCCCCATACTTGAGCTTTGTCAAGGGGGATAAAAATGGAGAAACGGAACATCTAAGATAGAAATGTCCCCTCCATTAATCAACATCGGAACGGGCTTTTATGATGTAAAAAAAGCTTTGAACTATAAAAGCCCCCAATGTGATGAAGAAGGAGAAGATTCTCCTTTGAATCAAGAACACCGAGATTGAAAATGCTTTGTCTTCATTTTTGAATGAAAATGGAATCAAGTAAACAATTACGGGGGATGATTAGCAAGAAATCTCGTGGATACGACTTATCAATGCAATATCCCCCGATCGTAAATCTTGTTTCTATCTCCATAAGGAGAAAGAAACATCAAAGATGGATCCGATATCATTAATAGGTAGGAATGAAGTCGAATCCATAATGAAGGGTGGGGATGGGTTGGTAAAATATTAGGCATATCAACGGGGATTCTTGTCCAACCACATCAAATGGTTGATCTCCCCAAATCGGATAATCAACATTAAATGATTCGAACTCGGGAAAGGAAGAGAATTATCTTCACCATCTGAACGACAAAATAACCACAAAAAACCCGCGAAGAATAGACGAACCACCTGGACCGGAAAATATATCGATCTCTTCCCCTAAGAGAGATCCACTAAACCCTCAACGTGGATAGGAAATGTTGGGAAGAGACACAGTGAAACGTATTGGTTTACATGAAATCTTCCCGGCAGTCGGGAGATGTAAATTATCGGATAGCAACCTCCATAAGACAATATATTTCCTCGTACTCTCTATATAACAAATCTTAGGAGGAATGTGTTATGATTTACACCGGCAACTCATCGAGGTAGAGAATCAATCTTGGGAGAAGGAAGCCCATCAAATAACACGATTGAGTAATGAATCCCAAAGAGAAACTCGGTATGAAAATGAACATTTTTCGAATAGAAACGACGTCTTCATTATGAATCCAAATTAAACTCACTGGAAATGATTTCCTCGTCAAGATCAAAAAGAAGGTTTGAATAAGTTTTAAAACTTATTTCGTGAATAACCTCCTCATGACTTGAGACTCCGTCAACACTAAGGGGATGAAATCGTCGAAGAGAGATAGGAAAACGTTAAAAATTTATCGTATGAGAATCATCACCATCGGGCACATCACACTTACTTTGATATCGAAAAAAAATCCCTTGGATACTCACGTTAGGAATTTGGACAAGGTTTTCTCATCCTAAACTTTATTAATTCATTCCGTCCGATTCCCGTTTCTTGTACTAGTGTCAAGATGCTCATACCAACCATACTTAGAGATTAATCGGGTTGCCTCGTTTGTAAATATCGGGTGTGATTGCAATAGTAAACTCCTCGTCATCATCATCATCATCATCGACGTAGCAAAGAGAAAATGAAATGTCGCGAAGGATAAGTTATTAAGATAGCCACCCCTGCACGTAGTTGACTGAATCTGTATCATATTAATTAAATATCATACACATTCCATGAAATATTCCTTAAGCACATAATCTAAATCTCAAATAATTCTTCCCCATTACGATAATCCATCCATTAACTAAAGTTTACATTTCATCTAAAACCTAACTACTACTGCATACTGCTGCACATTATCCTCCAATATTTGATAACTCAATTCTTGAGAAGTTATGAATAGCTGGGAAAACTGTGGGGGGTTCAGATATTGGTCACAATCGTAAATAACTAGAAACATAACACGGAATAGGATTCAAACTAAATCATCGTTTGACATTGAAAAGACTCGTGAGGACCCCCGCAATCTTCACAACAAGGATATTGTTGGGGAAAACTCGGTGAAGTATGTGGAAAATAATCAAAGTTTTGATTGAAAACACGGGTCCTTGATGTAAGACAAACGGGACTTGAGACGTAACCATAAATTGGCATCGTTCCACATAATTCACAAAGGAGTATGACCACTAATTTAAGGTTTGTGGAGGTGGGTATGAGAAATCGGGAGGATTATCGAAAGAATTCGGAGTCGAATCATAAGTGAAAGAATCTTCGTTCCTTGAATGGCATAGAAAGCAATATCCATCTCGAAGATCATTACCACACCGCTCGCAAGTACACCATCGACAAGGGTGACCATATAACGGTTCTCCACACCCTACGCATCGGACAAATGTCGACATAAAGAATTAAATGATAATGAGGGTTAAGAAGAGAATCAAATGGTTTAGAAGAAAAAGAAGATTATTTTTGGGTTTTTAAGCTTTTTAAACAACATATTTTATTAGAGGACAAAACGAGATCGAATAACTTAAACCAATAATCAACTTGTTTCACGGTAGCTCTCTAAAAGAAAAACGCACAAAGGAGCGGAGGAGCGGGAAAGTGCGAAGCTGTTAAAAACCTTCTCCTTTCGGGTCGTAGTTCCTTGGAACAACCCTCCTTATACCCCTCTTATAGTTTGTTTAACTTTCAAAGGTGAGCCGTACCTCGCAAGTGACACAAAAGGCAAGTTTTAAATCTTTTGTTGTTTTTTGATTTTTTTTTGGTACTTTCAATACTTTAGGAAAAGTATTGTTGGTATTTTTTTTAATTTTTATAATACGAAGAAAATATTCACAAACGAAAATGATAACTTCACGAGGAAGGGTCTTTAAACACTAATCTTCAAACGTACACAATAATCGTTTCACAACCTCCCCGGCAGCGGCGCCAAAAATTGACTCAAATTAAAACAACTCCTTTTGTATATATAAATATATATATATATATAATAAATATAAATATATAACAATAAGAATTATCTCAAAATATCAATGATAAGAATTCCGTAAGGCTTTTAAAAGGAAATTTGCTTTTACCAAAGCAAAATCCCTAAAAAACCTTCCCGGGTCGTGTCCCGACGAGGCGTGAATGGAGAATCGAGTTTAAGTTCGTGATCGCACGTTTGAATGGTCAATATATGATTTGGATTCTATTTCTACAAATAAAATGCAAAAACAAGAAAAGGGCAAACTAAAAACGAAATCAATTAAAGTAAAAAACGAAGAAAAACAATAACGGGACCAAATCTAGTTCTTTAAAAAACCAAATTCTACAAATTTAACCCTATGAAAGCAAAATAAATTTTTAACAATCCTAAATGATAAAAGAAAATTAAAAAAAAAGAATTATATTTTTTTGACTTTTATATTTTTTATTATGAATTAAAAATAGTTTTAATAAAAAAATATAATTAAAAATACTAAACTAAATTGGAAAATTCTGAAAAAATTATGAAAAGTTCTTTGGATAGTGATGAACCTAGGAAAAATAAAATGGTCTAAACATCTTAATGAAATAAGCTGTAAATAAGCCGAAAAGGGCTTATAGCTTAAAAGGCCAAAATGTGGTTAAATATTTAAATGGTGCATGTAAAAACGAAAAAGACCCAAGGGCACGTTTGGTAGCAGAGGTGTGTGTTAAAACTTTGGTTGAGTGAGGGAGAGGTCTGAGGTTTGAGCCTTGCTCACCTTGACTTCTCCTTCACTCCCAATGTTTTTATTTTTGCAAACCTTTTTTTTTGAAAAAGCTTAAGGACCTATAAATAAGCAATTTTTGTAAAATGACTTTTTATAAAAACCACAAATAAGCACAGAAATAAGCTAAAAAGGTGACAGATTTGTTTTTAAGTTAAGTGACCTAAAAGCTAAACTGTTAAACTTTTTTAGACTTAATGAGCAAATAAAAAGCAAATGAACTTATGACAGCTTAACACCTCCACCTAAATAGCACTAAAGATCAAGAAATAAGCAAATAGAAAAGCTAAAACTAAGCTTAAATGACGGAATCACTCAAAGGGCTTTTAACTTAAATTCCTAAACTGAAAATGCTCATAAGCTTGAATAAGCTCTAACCTAAACTAATTAAGCTAACAGGAACTTAAACCTAACCTATTAAGCAAATCTAAGCACAAATTAAGCAATCCTAACAGCTAAAAAGCTCAAATAAGCTAATAAGCAGTTAGGCTAAAACCTACTAACCAAACAGCCAAAGGGCACTTTTTGAGCTTATTTTTAAGCTACTTAATGGATCCTTATGGCTTAAAGGCTTATCAAAACTTAAAGCTTATACAATAAGCTTCTAAAATCAGCAAAGAGAAATGAGTTTGAAATTCGGATAAGCTACTAAAAAGGCTTATGAAAAAACTGTTTCACTCAGTATGTGCTGAATGATTTTAAAGAAAAATGACAGATTTTAGCTTAATTTTTAAGGACCAATAAGCTCATGAAAAGGCTAAAAAGTGAAAACAAGTAAAGACTAGGACTCAAATAAGTTAAGAAGATAAAAATTAAGCTAAATGGTTAAGAAAATAAGCTGAAAAAGGCTTTTGAAGAAGAGGTCAGTATATACTGACTTTGTTTTTTCTTTGAAAATCTTTGATTTAAAACTCCAAATTTAAGCTAGTAAATAAAGCTAAACTCTAAATTAAGCTAAAACAAATCAA
>BQNB010017099.1:0-70516 GCA_026074375.1 Tanacetum coccineum | reverse complement strand
AGTTGCTCTGACAACTCTTTCATTTCGGAAGGAGCCAATCGATAAGATGCTCGTGCTACAGGTGCAACACCAGGTACCAAATTGATCTGGAATTCCACTTGTCGAGTCGGTGGAAGACCTGGCAAATCTTTAGGAAATACTTTAAGAAAATCTCAAACGATTGGTACGTCCTCAAGTCGCTTCTCCCTCGACTTGTCTTTAATCTCCTTTGTAGTAACATGTTCCAAAAAGACGTGATGTCCTTTCAACAAATATTTATGAGTTTTGGTGCACGAAATGATGTTCAAATGATTCCCGTTTCCCTGGCTGCTTCCGTCACCATGGACAATTAAGGTTTCATTTCCCCAGGGAATACGAACGATCTTCTTGGCATAATCAATGATAGCATGGTACTTTGCCAACCAATCCATACCAATTATGACGTCGAAGCTACCAAGTTCTATGGGCATTAAGTTGATGTTGAATAGATGGTCTAAGAAGTTTAATGTACAACCCCGGATGATAGTGTTTATCCTAATTATTTTCCTGTCGGCTAGTTCAACATCATAATAATGGTCTAATATAGTTGGTGTGATATCAATTAGGGAACTAAATGTAGTAGATATAAAACTTCTATCGGCACCAGTATTAAATAAGATAGAAGCATAGCGGTCGTTTAAAAGGAACGTACCCATAACAACGTTGGAGTCCGGGTTTGTCCCCGCATTGCCCACTACATAAACCTTGGCTAGTGTATTGCCATTCCCACGTTGATTACCACGATTTCCATTCTTCAGCAGCGGGCAGTCTTTCTTGAAGTGCCCCTAAAGACCATACTCATAACAAGTAACAGCATTCTGAGTTGTCCTAAAGTTTCCACGATTGTTGTTATTACCGTTAGGACCAAAACTCCTACAGTAACGAGCCAGATGGCCAATCTTCTTGCACTTATTACACCTGGGAGCACATGGACCTTTATGGTGATAGTTGCATTTTGTACACAAGGGCAGTGATCCTATGTACTCCCTCTTTTCACCAGGCCCAGCAGTGTAAGCCCTCCTAGTGTTCTGTCTCTTGTTTTGTTGTTGGTGCCCTTAATTGTTTCCAGCATTAAACTCCAACTTCCTCTTCTGCTTAGCTTGCCTTTTAGTAATAGTGAGGACTTTTTGATCCATCTAATCATTGGCAAACTCAATTGCTTTCTCCATCATCTTGGGTTGATATGACATTACATTTCCCTGAATCATATCAGGAAGTCCACCAACATATTTCTCAACTTCCTCTGATTCCTCGTGGAACATCCTTCCACACATCTGTGCAAGCTCTTGATAATGCAGAGTATAACTTGTGACATCAGTACCTTTTACTTTTAGGTTCCAGAGCTCAATTTCTAACTTCTTGATTTCACCCATTGGGCAGTATTTGACTGTCATCATCTTCTTTAGTGCCTTCCAGTCCATAGCATAAGCAACATCTTGAGTAACAGTCTTCATGTGGGAGTTCCACCATGTTAGAGCATTTCCAA
The DNA here is from genome assembly GCA_026074375.1 of Tanacetum coccineum. NCBI lineage: Eukaryota > Viridiplantae > Streptophyta > Magnoliopsida > Asterales > Asteraceae > Tanacetum > Tanacetum coccineum. The sequence continues at coordinate 69,012 of BQNB010017099.1, read as the reverse complement.
GGAAAGTGCATGTAGCAAACTTAACTTGGTTCTCCACAGCACAGTTGCTGATATGGAACACTGATTCCATCTTCTCGAACCATTGTGACAACACAACCACTCCTTCAGTACCCTTAAAAGTAAGGGGCTTGCAATTCAGAAAATCCTTGTACGTACACTCACGGGGAGTGCGTACAGTTCCTCTAATTCCAGTTTCAGAATTGTGGCTTCCGTCGCCATGACCATTAGTGCTATTTCGAAGAGTTTCATGATTAGCAAGTGCCGCAGACACTCTTGCTTCGATTAGTTGCTCAACAGCAGCAGCTGTCATAGGGGTAGCAGCCGCAGCAGCAGCCCTTGCAACCCTTGCAGCAGCAGAAGTAGCCATTGCAGTAGCAGAGGATCTTCTTGGCGGCATATGTTCTTTATTTACTCAACAATATAAACCACGTGTGTTTTCATAAAACAATCACAACTTACCTGGGTACAAAATATATCTAACAAGATTACATTACACAGTGATTATATAACATGACTGGGATCACAATGCATAACAAAATTGAGATTGACATAACATTATACAACACATTATATGTAACAAGATCACATCACATAGTGATTATATAACATGAATGGGATCACAATACATAATAGAATTAAGATCGACATGACATAATATAACACATCATATATAACTAGGAAAACATACATGATTGTCTGATACAAGAAATGAAAACGTAACATATCCTACTACGTGTTAGCGGGTTATAAAACCCAACTAATACATAGCCGGCTAACATAAATGATAGCTCCATGAATCATGTACATGAAAAAATGTAAATCTAGGCAGAACTACCAGTGCCCTCGTGATCATCTGCATGAGTCTGATTTCTAGCCTGAAGTGCCTGAATCTGTCCCAATGCCGCTGACAACGGTCCCTGTAGTGATGAAACATGTGCAATCAATGTCGTCATCAGTGACTCCTGTGAGGCGATACAGTAATCCTGCATCTAGGTATGAGTTTATTATGCTTGCAGTTCTTAGTGAAATGCGAACTCAAACAAAGAAATATGCCAAGTTCTCAGGGAAACGAGGGCCTCCTGATCTAACAGTCGTGTAGTCTCATTGTGAAACTATCTATCCTAGACCAATCCATCAACTCTCTAAAATAACTGAGTCTGTCTGTCCTGACCATCCTTGATCACAGCATAAATATCCTGAGTGTCCTGCTCCTGAATCGTAGCAAGCTCGGTCACTTTAGCATTGACCCCCTTGAGGGTCGTTGGTGCTACCTCCTCAACAGTCTCTGTCAGGTCTATCCAAACATCCCTAATACCATAGCCGACCTCCTCGTCTCTCTGACGTTAACCTCGGCATCCGTAGTGCCGATAAACCTATAATCCACTCTATGACCTCTAGTAGGTCTAGGAGCAGTAGTCGAACTCTCCCTACCTTATACCTCGATGTAGGAGCAGTCGGACATAACCTCTTACCAGGTGGTAACTCGGCCTTGAGAATGTCCTCCCTATGGTCGACTGGTGGTGGTATGAACAGTAAGACTGGTAGTGGTGGTAGTGGTGATGATGGTAACGGTAATGATGTGGGTACAGGTGGTGGTAAATATAGTGATGATGGTGGAGGTGGTAGTGGTGGTGAAGGAATCTAAGGTAGTGGAGGTGACCAAGGTGATAGTGGAGATGGTGGTGGTGATGGTGGTGCAGGTGCGGCAGCATACTCAGCAATACGTGCCTCCATGGATGGTGACATAGGTGGCTCAAGTCTAACAGTCTTTCGTGCCCTACGAAGAGGTGTTTGAGCAAAGGGGACCTTAGTATGAGGTGATCTGGGTGTAGGTGCAAACTCATCCGTCTCAAATGCCTTTGTATCCCCAGCTGAGGGAACAGGGTCAACGACATATACAGTAGAAGAGTCGGCCAGAGCTAGGTGCTCCTCCTCCTCCTCGTCATCATCTCCGTCCTTAAAGGGCTCCTCATCCTCGTCATCAGTATCATCATCATCTTCTTCATCATCGGAGGGCTCATCATCATCATCCCCTCAGTCGACGGGATAATCAGCATGATCCTCCTTGGGGTCCTCCTCCGGATCCTCATTCGGATCAGATTCTGCCACATAGCCTGAAGACAAGGCGGTAGGTGAGGCATCAGCAGGTAGAGGCTGGTCCTCTAAAGGTGCCTCAGCATCGGCTGGCACTAAGTACTCAGGGTACTCAGGCTTAGGTACGTATGGTACCTCAACAGGTAAAGGTGGGTGCTCAGGAGCGGGCACGTAATCGGGAGAGGATGGGTGCTCAGATCTTGGCACATAGTCCGGAGATAGCGGAGTTACCGGCTGCATAGGGAGTCCATCGTATCCGTATACAATGACTCGTGGAGAACCTCCATCAGACAGCTCCTCATCAGCTCCCCAAAAGACTCTCCCTGGGGAATCAGATGAAACAAATGTGTAGAGACCGTAGATGAATAAGACATGACAGGATCTGAAACCACAGCCAACAGAGTTTTTAACAATAGTACATAATAAGAACCCATAAAAATATACATTAATATATTATAAAAATGTATGTGAAACCCTGCAGCACTATATACTGGGAACTAATTCAATCAAGTAAAGTAATAAGTGAATGTCCCAAGAAAACCCCTTATGTATATGCAAATTTTTAAATCGTTATATGTCCCAAGTACAAACATTTGACCTGGTTCTCTATAGACCTTTGGCTCTAGATACCGCATCTGTAACACCCCAAATTGGGTCGCAGTAACAAGCGGAATTATGAATCGGGAGCGTTACTTCATAGATCATAGCCAAATATTAGACGACCCTCAAAAGAGTCGTTTAAAATAAGATAACTTGGATTTATAGAAATTTGTTTAAAGATAACAAAGCGAAACGACATAAAAAATTTTTCAACATTTGAAAACAAATATTATATCATAACAAAACTCCCAAGATGTAATAGACTCCCAATCTTTATGCAATGACTCCCCAAAAAGATAACCCAATGTAAACCGAGGCAACCTCGTGCCTCATTTACCATGAGAAAACAATGCCTTTAAACGTCAACAAAAAAGTTGGTTTAAATCATAGGTTTATTGTAATAGAAATGTAGGACCGCAAGATTTCCAAGTTATGATAATGCAACATATGCAAACACACAAAGTGTAATACGGTTTCCCTAAGCTCATGACATCGAATGCTCGACATGTATGAATTGAATATAAATTGCCAACCATTATTCCTATGATGAATGTTCTAACTCACGCAACAAACCCAAATCCGACATGGATATAAACCGTGACATTGTCCGACCACCTGACACAGTGAGTGCTACACACCCTAGAACAGGATGTCAATCTAAATAGAGCTATTTATAACATTCGCGCTCACAGAAGACAAAGTAAATTGACAGTTCATTAATAATGTGGGCACAGTGGGTTAACGCTACATAGCAAACACTTAGTCCATGATAAAATGTCCACTTGCGTCCAATTTGTTAAACCAATGCATGTTTCTCACCCCAAAAGTTTGTAAATCATTTGATAATAAAACATAGGGCTTATGCACTCTCACCTTAGTGAATAAACTAGAGTATATGAATCAAGTGGAATGGAAACGTCATGGTATATGACCGAAAGCACCTAATTAAATATAATAGCATATAAGTACAATGTTAATAATAATACTACATCTAACATTCACAATTCTATAGTTACACCACCACCAACAATCTTTGTTTAAGTTTTAAAATGTCAAAAACGATGTTTAAACCCGTACTTTATTGAATAAAGGTGTTTATATTTGTATTCCGTATAATAAAGTGTTGGTTCATCTCGCAATTGATTTCTTGTAATAAACAATGTTATAAATTTATTATTGATTAAAATTGAAAAATTATATAATTGGTTTCATTATTAATTAATAAAATTAATGCACAAAATACAAGATAGTGCATACGTTTTATAAACTGCGTATCTTTATCGTCTTAACCCCGTTTCAAGAGTTTCTTATGTCCACTGGTTTCGTAATTATTAAAATCTATCAAAAATATTATATTTAATAATATTTAATGCCCCAAATGAATACGATTTCTAATTGTTTTTATAAACTTACATAAAACTACATATATATATAGATTAATCGTCCCGTAACTTACCAAAAGTCATAACTTACTCATATTTAATATGTATGCTTGTTCTTTACAGGTATGAGTCGTATTTGAAAAGTCTAATCAAAGTTTATATTTTAAAAATGGTTGGTACGGTTATGAACATAACAGTAAGGAAAGTTTAAAAAAATACATTTTATAACTTGAATTAAAGAAATCGTATGTTAATTGTATCTCTTTCGATTAAATCGGGTTATAGTGAATCCACTGTCCACGACTTCGTACATTAAAAACTACTAATTTTGAGAGAAATTATTTTCAATAGTATACTGATCGTTACAGTAACTTATTTTTATAAAATTACTTTTATAAAAATACTTTTAACTTAAACTTGTAAATAACATATCACCTTCATTTTTAATCCGTTTTTCGAGTTTCTTACATGTTTGGATTCGTCATGAAAAGTAATATTTTATAAAATATCTCCCTTAATATACCAGGTCTGAAACAGTAGGTATTTGTATAAAATAACTTTTACAAAATCACTTTATCCATTTAATTCAGAGTAACTATAAAAATGTTATATCGTCCTTCATATAATGCTCAGTTTTTTTAAGTTTTCTTAATATGCTTAAGATCCTTGTGATAAGTACTAAAGAATAAAATGATAAAATCCATACATATATAAATGGAATTCTAACAGAGAGTATAAAAAATTAAGTGGTTTAATCGCCTAAAAAATGTTTAAATGTAATTAAACTATGCCCAAACTATTTTGTCATGTAGGTAGACAACATTTTTTGTAATTTGCCATTGTGTTATTGCTCAAAATTTTTGAATTCGTGCTATTGTGTGTATTCTGCGACTATTTCTGCATGTAAAATGACCATTTTACCCTTCAAATTTTGAAAAAAGTGAGGGTAAAATGGTCACAAAATACACACAATAGCACGAATTTAAAAGTTGAACGACACAATGACAAAAAAAATAGTTGTCTACATACAATGACAAAAAATGGCAAGTATAGTACATTTTTAAGCAATTAACCCTAAAATTAATTAGGGTTTTGTGATAAATAAAACAAGTTTTTAATAATCTTTTTATTTAGAAACTTTCACCATATCTTTCAAACCAGTGTTATACCCCTGAATACACCAGAACATATATTATGTCTTATAAATGTCCACAATACTTGTCCAAATGAAATCCATGTCCTCGTGATATTGTTAAACATAAACTTGTAAATAAAATTTTCAATACAAACTAATTTACAAACTAAACTTATAAATTAATTTACACTTATATAGAATGTTTATTTCCATTTTAAGTATCATTTCACCAACATGTACATAAAATTCGAACCTACATATGTCTTGTATTATCTCAAAAGTCATAAACATACATCAAGGAGGTATATAACTTATATATCAACATGTACACATAAGATAATGAATGAATGGAAATGAAATACTTTAAATGGACCTTATAGGAGATGAGGAGAATGATGAACACAATATAAAAACCCTAGCAAGGCTTCCAAATCCAAAACCCTAATCAAGAAAACCCTAAATATGTTTTCTTGAGTAATCCTTGTTAAACCCAAATCCAAGCATGTAATAACCCTGAGTAACCTTAGATAATCTTAGAATGAACACTAGAATACTTGGAATGCTTTAGAAACCTTGGATTTGGGTTTAACAAGGATTACTCAAGAAAACATATTTAGGGTTTTCTTGATTAGGGTTTTGGATTTGGAAGCCTTGCTAGGGTTTTTATATTGTGTTCATCATTCTCCTCATCACCTATAGAGGTCCCATTTAAAGTATGTTCATTTCCATTCATTCATTATCTTATGTGTACATGTTTGTTATATAAGTTAATCACCACCTAGATGTATTTTTATGACTTTTGAGATAATTACAGACCTATTAGGGTTCGAATTTTATGAACATGTTGTGAAATGATACTTAAAATGCAATAAACATTCTATATAGGTGTAACAATAATTTAATAAGTTTAGTTTTGTATATAAAAAGTTTTTTGGTTTTATTGAAAATTTTTATTTACAAGTTATGATATAACAATATCATGTAGGACCTGGATTCATATTTGACAAGTAATTATGTGGCATTTATAAACTTAAATAAATGTTGAGACACTAGGGAATAACACTTGGTGAAAGAATGGTGCAAAGTTTCTAAATAAAAGGAATTATAAAACTTGTTTTATTAATCACAAAACCCTAGTTAATTTATATACCTAATGTTAGAATTCGTTTAATAAAGTATGGATTTTATATTTTATTCAATTAGTACTTATCACAAGGATCGTAAGCATATAAGAAACTTGAAAAACCGAGCAATAACGAAGGAGATATGACATTTTTAAGGTTACAATAATTAAATGGATAAAAGTGATTTTATAAAAGTTATTTTATACAAATACCTACTGTTACAGATCTGATATATAAAAATAAATATTTTATAAATATAGTACTTTTCATAAGGAATCCAAGGACGTAAGAAACTCGAAAAACGGATTTAAAATGAAGGTGATACGTTATTTACAAGTTTAAGTTAAAAAGTATTTTTATAAAAGTAAATTTATAAAAATAAGTTACTGTTCACGACAGTATACTGTTGGGAAATAATTTTCATAAATAGAGCTTTTAATTACGAAGACGTGGACATAGGAATCACTAAAAACCGAATTAAAACGAACGAGATACAATTAAAATACGATTTCAATAATTAAAGTTATAAAAAGTATTTTTATAAACTTTCACTTACTGTTACTGTTCATAACAGTACCAAACCATATTATAAATATAAAATTTGATTAGACTTTTCAAATACGAATCCATACATGTAAAGAACAAGCGAAACGGATTAAATATGAGTAAGTTATGACTTTTGGAAGGTTACGACGATTAATTATATAAAAGTAGTTTTATATAATTTTATAAAAACAATTAGAACTACTGTTCATCAGGGGCATAAATATTATAAATATAATATTTTGATAGATTTTCTTAATACGAAACCGTGGACATAAGAAACACTTGAAACGGGGTTAAAACGATAAAGATACGAGGTTTATAAAACCGTATGCACTATCTTCACTTTTGTGCACTATTTTATAAAAACAATTAAACCAATTACATAATATAATTATATAATCAATAATAATATTAAAACATGTATTATTAACAAACAATCAATTATGAGACGAAAACCACACTTTATTTTACGGATACAAATACAAACACCTTTATTCAATAAAGTACGGTTTAAACATTGTTTTGACATTTTAAACTAAACAAAAACTATTAGGTGGTGGTGTAACTATATAACTTGTGATGTAGTATTATTAAGTACATTGTACTCATACGACCTATATTTAATTAGGTTGCATTCGGTCTTATCCGTGACGTTTCCATTCACTTGATTCATATACATCAGTTTATTCACTAAGGTGAGTTCATAGCCCCATGTTTTACTATATCAATGATTTATAACTTTTGGGATGAGAAACATGCATCATTTTACAAATTGGACGCAAGTGTACATTTTATTATAATTACGTGTTTGCCTAAGCAGCGATAACTCACTATGCTCATTATCATGAACTGTCAATTACTTTGTGTGAGCGTGAATGTTATAATTAGATCTATTTGGGATTGACATCCTCGTTCGGGTGAGTAGCACTCACTATGCCGGTTTGCCGGACAACGAACGTATACCATGTCGGATTTGGGATGTTGCGGGTTAGAACATCATTAAAGGCAATGTTGGCAATTTATATTGCAATTCATACATGTCGAGCTTCAGTGTCATGAGCTTAGGGAAACGTAATTACACTTTGTGATGTTTGCATCTGTTGCATTATCATACACTTGGAAATCTTGTGGTCCTACATTATATTTACATAAACCTATGAATTCACCAACTTTATGTTGACGTTTTAAAACATGTTTTCTCAGGTCAATGAGGCACGAGGTGCTAAGGATACATTGGGGTCACTCTTTTGGGGAGTCATGCATTAAAGATTTAAAGTCATTACATTTGGGGATACTTGTTATGATCTAAGATCTTGTTTATCAAAAGTTGAACAATTTAAGTCGTTGTGCTTTGTATTAAACAATTTCAATAAATCCATTGTATCGTATTTCAAACAACTCTGTTTAAGGTCGTTCTCATATCTTATGCTATTGATCTATGATGTAACGCTCCCGGATACTCATATTCCGCTGCGACCCAATTTGGGGGTGTTACACCGTATCCAGCAAAGAAGATACGGCGTATGAGCGCCTGGACTTCACAAGAAAACGCATATGTTTAATTCTTAATACGGCGTACCCTGCTAACTATATACGCCTTATCCAGCTGGTCAAACAATCAAAGATCCTGCCTTAAATACAATTGAATAACTTCTCCTATGTATTGATCTGGGTAAGTAGCCATATTTTCTACAACTACAAAATCAGTCACAACAAAAAAGTCCCCAACAAAAATAGGTGCATTTATAAAAGTTCCAACTACATTTTTCCCTTTATATTCAATTTTATCTTTCATTATTGAATTATAGAACCTTTTAGACATAATGTTAATTGATAAAATGGGGAAAAAGTTAGCATTGACATGTTCAAAACCTATCATGCAAGAGAACTACAAATTATAAGCACAATCAATATGGATCTTCCTATCAAAGTCACAAAAACTAGGGTATTTATCAATTCCCTCAATCTTCTCATCATCATTCCTAGTTTTGACTATATCATCTATGGGTTTATCAATAACTTCTCCTTCCTTAACTGTTGGACCTAAGTAATTAACCTCTTGATTTCTCCTAAGCTTCCATGGTTCATTTAGATCATTTAGTTCAATATAGTCTCCATACTTAGGGTCTAGTGATCTAATTAAAATTAAAGCTTCTCCCATTAGCCTAGCTTCTAAATCAAGCTTTATTCGCTCTCTTAGTCTTAACACATAAACTCTCTTAATTATGTTACTAGTATAAGGTTTAGATGTCTTAGGAAAATGGCAGAATTGGTCCCTCTAGTTGCTAGGATAAAGTCTAAGTCCCACATCTTGCATTCAAGTCCCTAAAGGTCTCAATTGAGTTAAATTAAATTAACTCCCCTTTAAATATTGATCTGTTATTGTTTGTTAGTCTCAAAATATTGAGTTGAACAAGGAAGATCGGCTACTAATCATGGAAGCTCGGTCTTTACTTATTATATGTTGTAATAGGCTAGAAAGGGTAAATGGGCTCGTTTATGTAAGCTAATTGGTCACGTGTTATGGGATAAAGCCCAAGTGATCCCGAGCCCGACCCGTAGAAAGTCCATAGGCGTCCAAGCCTTATGGTCTAGGTATAAATACCCCTTCACCACAATGGAGAAGGGTTGGTTGTCATTTGTTACTCTTTTGTTACACATAGCAATCCAAACACTCTCCTATTTCTGTTTCTTTTCTTCTCATTTCTTCTTTCTCTTTTCTTTTCTAATCATTGACAAATGTATGTGTTAAGATGGTGAAGTGATATCTTGGTTCCTACAAGTAGTATCAATTGCCTCGGGTGGGTTTTGTATTTGTGGTTGTGTTTGTTAAGCTAATACCGTAGCTTATCACTAGCTTATTAGGCTCGGCTTATTGTTTTTAATAAGCTTAGTTAATCAAAAGCTTGGTCCTTTCTTGTTTCCATACGTTTGAGGAACAACTTGTGCTTAAAACAATCCTTCTAAACTATTTTTATGGATTAAAAAGTGTAAGTTTTTTGTTTCTTCTTCAAACCGAAAGTTTTGAGCTTTTTAGACCATTTTCGACCCCCTATTCTTGTTGATTTGTGATGATCAGGAGAAGTACTATCCAGATACGTGTTCTTTATTAGAGCGCTATATTTGCAAAGCATCAAAACGTCATCTTCGACACAAAATTCTGGGTTTGATTTAAATTGATAGTGGTTTTATGTTTTTCGTGTTCCTTGATCGCTGGTTTTAATGCACACAACGTTATGCACACATGAGAATCGTGGTTTGTGTTTAAATTTTTATTGCGGTTTATGTAATATTCATAGTCGCGGTTTATGTAAGTCACGGGTACAAAACATTCGTGGTTTATGTCATTTATAAGAAACGAACTTCTGCTTGGTCGTGGTTTATGACACTTTGCTTGGTCGCGGTTTATGACACTTTGCTTGGTCGCGATTTATGTTTGAACCTGTTCGCGGTTTATGCAAAAAATTTCCATAGCGGATTGTGTCACTTGGGTCGCGGTTCGTGTACTTCTTTGGGTCGCGGTCTAAGTCAATCCAAACTAGGTTGTGGTTTATGTTTCCAAGCTAGGTCGCATTTTATGATCACATTTGGGTCGCGGTTTAGGTCAATCTTTGGTCGCGGTTTGTTACATTAAAAAAAGAACCATTTTTGGTTAATACCAATTTCGGTAAAAGGAAATTTCGGTAACATACAAGATTGGACAATTACTAATTAAGGACTTCTAATTTCAACTTCGACTTAAAAGACAATTAATTCTTCTACAACAAACCTTAACAACAAATAATTATTCATTCATGGTTTCTTTTTGATTTTGTAAAATCCCGTAAAAGTCACTTTTTTCTCGGTTTAAATCATAGATTGGTAGTATACCGTGAACGTTAATTGAATTCATTTAACAACAACTACAATCACTTTACCTGCTTAAGATCCTACCAAATCATTTTCACTTCATAATTTAACAATCATTCATCATGACTACTCCAATTACAACATCCACAATAGACAGTCAAATGCATAACAGCATCATGGTAGCTGGTTCAAGGGATCGTCCACCAATGCTTGCAACGGGAAGATATGCTCAGTGGAAATCACATTTCTTAAGATACATTGATACAAGACAGAATGGTGATGCTTGAGGAAATGCATTTTAGAAGGTCCATACAAGCATACTATTGTCACAATCCCAGTTGTACCTGCAACAGATGATTCTCCAACGGTTCCAGAACGAACAGCAGTTGAGACACTCTCGAATATGTCTCCTGAAAACAAAGCTCATTATCAGTCTGAAAATGAAGCAATTCATTTGCTATTGACTGGAATTGGTGATGAAATCTACTTAATTGTTGATGCTTGCAAGATAGCTTATAACATGTAGATAACTATTGAAAGACTACAACAGGGTGAATCTCTTAACATTCAGGATGTCAAGACTAATTTGTTTTGGGAGTTTGGCAAATTCACTTCTCATGATGGAGAGTCAATGGAGTCATACTACTCCAGATTTTACAAGATGATGAATAAAATGGTAAGAAACAACTTGGCAGTTGCTACAATGCAAGTCAATGTTCAGTTTCTTCAACAACTTCAACCAGAATGGTCAAGATTTGTGACAATTGTCAAGCAAAATCATGACTTGGACACAGTAACATATCACAAGCTCTTTGACATTCTAAAACAGTATCAAAAGGAAGTTAATGAAATCTGTGCTGAGAGAATAGCCAAGAATGCAAACCCATTAGCACTTGTTGTTACTGCTCAACAATATCCAGATCCTTGTTATCAAGCACCAAAATCTCACAAATCATATGCACCACCATCAAAACAATCATCTTCCACCATATCTCATGCATCTACCAAATACAAAGGCAAAGAGATAGCTAAACTAATCACACCTCCATCTGAGTCAGCTTTTGAAGAAGACAGTGATCCATAACAAGTTCAAAGAGATAAGGACATGCAGAAAAACTTGGTACTCATTGTAAAGTACTTTAAAAAGATCTACAAACCTACTAACAATAACCTCGAAACTTCTTCAAACCCCAGAAACAAGAATGTGGATACTTCTCCAAGGTACAAGAATGATAATCAGATTGGTAAGTTTAGGAATCAGAGGAAAATTGATGTTGCTGGGGCTAGGGAGACTATAGGCAGTCAGGTAGTGCAGCAGACCGAGATATAGTGTTTTAATTTTAAGGAATTTGGTCATTTTGCTAAGGAATGCAAGAAACCAAAAAGGGTAAAAGACTATACTTATCACAAGGAAAAGATGTTGCTGTGTAAACAAGCTGAGAAAGGCATTCCATTACAAGCAGAGCAAGCTGACTAGCTAGAGGACACGGATGAAGAGATAGATGAAAAATAATTAGAAGCACATTACAGCTATTTGGCAAAGATTGAGGAGGTTCCTACTGCAGACTCAGGACTTGATACTGAGCCATTGGAAAAGGTATAATATGATGCTGAATATAATGTGTTTACCAATAAGAGACAGCATTCTGAGCAACCTGAATCCATTAATAACACATGTGTACTGGAAAAGGTTGATAGTAATGTCATTCCTGATTCACCAGATATGTGTGACAATGATATTCAGACTAACCAAAATGCTAAAGAATGTGATGATGAGCGTGTTGCGCTTGCTAATTTAATTGCAAATTTAACACTTGATACTGAAGAGAACAAAAATATTTTAAAGCAATTAAAGAAAGCAAAAGCATCATTGACTCAAGAAACAAAAGAGTGCAAATCTAATCTTGAGGAGTCTAATACTACTCGGGATAGTTTCCTAATTGCACTTCAAAGTAAACAGACTGGGCTTGTGAGGTACAAGACTTTAAATGACTGTACAATTGATTATGACAAACTTGAACGTAATAAATGAAACTATTAGCTCAAAAAGAAATTAAAATAAAAGAAGGTTTAAAACTTAAAGCTTATGAAGTTTCAGTTGTTAAAGAGAAGCATGATGAGTTAGTCAGACAGTGTTTTTAACAAAGTCACGTTACGAAGGTCTTGTCAAAGAGAAAACCAAGGTAATCACGGATTTAAAACTAAAGGAAGAAAAATATCTAAACAAATTGATTGCTATGGAAAAGCAATTAAAGTTTTTGAATTAAATTGTTTATAAAAGGAATCAGTCAATTCAAACCATTCATATGTTAACTCCTAAAGGCTCAACATTCAATGGTAGACCAACTTTTGCAAATCCTATGTACCTCAAGAAAGCTCAATCTAAAAAACCATGTTTGTATGAGATCCCATATGATACTTCTGATCTTGCAAACGTATTTGCCCCTAATAGGGAAGAGACATTGACTCTTGAAAAAGATATTACATCAAAATTGAATAAAGAGAAAGTCCAACCTTATAATTACACAAAGCAAAATAGTCTTAAAGAGATTTTTAAACCAGCATCACAGGAATATCATGATCAGTTGACACATCAGAAAGAAAATGTAGAGAAAATCTTTTGTTAAAGCTAAACCAAAAATTTTCAAAAATATTGGTTTCTACCTACTTCAAAATCAATAGTAAAAGTAGAAAATCTTATAATGTAATGACAAATAACATAAATCATTTTAGAGAACTTGTTGATCAAGCTTGGGAAAAACATTCACACGATCAATGTCGTGCACCAACTGCTCATGATATGGAAATCCTAATTAAAACATGTTTGATGCCTCTTGCTCTAAAGACACAAAATGATAGTTTCATATTTGTAAATGAACTTAAACAAGAGATGTTTGTAGACTTACAGTATGTTCAATCACTGGAAAAATAGATTGACGAAGTAGAATCTAACAAAGCAGATTTTTCAAACATGTATAATCTACTTCTCCAAGAGTGTGTGTCAAATGATGTTATGTGTTCTTATTTGCATTCTTTATCTGATTTTGATGCTTACAAGGAATTACAATCCTTGTATCATCATAAAGTTAAAGAATGTAAATGTCTTGCACAAAAGCTTTCTAAACAAACTGAAAATGTTAGTAAAGAAGTTTACAACGAGCTTTTATAAAGTTTTGCTAAATTAGAAAAACACTTGATTTCTCTTGAACTTGCTTTACAACAATGTCAAGAACAATTAAAAAATGACACAGTTTGCAAAGAAAAAGCATCAACTGTATTTCTAAAAGAACGTGAGCAATTCTTTGAAATACAATATTTAAAAGCTCAACTACAAGACTAGACCATTGTCATAAGTGAGTTAAAGAAACTCATATAAATGTAAAGGAAAATCTGTGGAAACTAAGTTTGATAAACCATCTGTTGTTTGACAACCAAATGCTCTTAGGATTCCAAAACCATCAGTTTTAGGAAAACCGACTCCTTTTTCAGACTCTCTTGAGAGGAAAAGTTTCAAACTGACAAAGTCAATTACTAAAACTAATGTGTCAGAGGGTTTATCAAAATCAGTCACTACATAGATTTTTCCTAAAACAGCAAGGCAAGCTGTAAGAAACACAAATGTAATTAAACTAGGACTGTATTGAATTGACACAAGGCCAACACAAACTAGAGAACAACAGTTACCTCAGACTTCTAGGAATACTAATCCTCATGTATCTACCTCTACAAGAGTTTAAAAGCACTCAAATGAAAGATAAGGTCGTGCAAAACAATAGTCAAGTGAAGTTTAAGAAGAATAAGGTAGAAGACAACCATAGGATTTCTAGTATTTATAATAAAACAAAGTTTGTAACTGCATGTAATAACAGTTTAAAGTCCAGAACTTTGAATGTTACTGCTGTTTGTGCTACTTGTGAAAAATGTGTGTTTAATTCGAATCATGATGCTTGTGTTTCTAAATTTTTAAATGACGTGAATGCTAGATCTAAGAAGCCTCAAGAAGTGTCCACTAGAACTAGAAAACCCATAAGAAAAATGAACAAATCTGTTGCAACATCCCCTAAGAAAATAGTTGCATCAGAATCCACTATCCATAAATCTAAGAATTACTATAGGATGCTTTATGAAAAAACTAGCAAAGCATGGAAATGGTGGATAGAACAACAATGCCCATCAGGATATAAATGGGTTCCTAAGACAAAATGAAATGGCCTAAAGTTAGGAAAGAATATATGAACATAAGTATTAGTCCAACAATAGATAATGCAACTAGGATAACTAATGTATTAAAAAGCACAAATACTTTAGGATCCAATTTGTCAAATATTCCATAGTCCTCTAATTCTCTTGCAGATTGTGCAACTCATCCTATTCATTTTTGACTCTGGATGCACCAAGCATATGACGGGAAACCTCAAGCTACTGTGCAACTTCATTGAGAAATATCTAGGTACCGTTCATTTTGGAAATGATCAATTTGCACTAATTCTTGGTTACGGGGATTTGGTTCAAGGAAACATCATGATCAACAGGGTTTATTACGTCGAAGGCCTCAATCGCAATCTCTTCTCAGTTGGTCAATTTTGTGATGCAGATTTGGAGGTTGCTTTCCAGAAATATACTTGTTTTGTTAGAGATCTTCAGAGAAATGATTTATTAACTGGTAATCATGGATCTGATCTCTATACAATTTCTCTACAAGAAACAACTTCATTAACTCCAATCTGTTTTATGGCTAAAGCCTCACCGACTCAAGCATGGTTATGGCATCAAAGGCTTTCTCATCTTAACTTCAACTACATCAACTTGCTTTCAAAGAAGGATATTGTGATTGGTTTAACTAAGTTGCAATATGTCAAGGATTAACTATGTTCTTCTTGTGAACTGAGTAAAGCAAAAAGGAGCTCATTCAAGACAAAGGCTGTTCCAAGTTCAAAAGGATGGCTAAATTTGCTTCATATGGACTTATGTGGTCCTATGCATATTGAAAGCATCAATAGGAAGAAATACATTCTGATAATTGTTGATGACTACTCCAAATATACTTGGACTCTATTTCTAAGATCCAAGGATGGAACACCAAAAGTTCTAAAAGATTTTATCAAGATGATTCAACGCAATCTTCAAGCTCAAGTGATAACTGTTCGAACTAGTAGAGGCACATAGTTCTTAAACAAGACACTCTATGTATATTTCAAAGAAGAAGGAATTGAGCATCAAACATCTACTCCTTGAACACCTAAACATATGGGCGTTGTTGAAAGACAAAACCGTACTCTGCTTGAGGCAGCTCGAACGATGCTTTCAGCTTCTAAACTTCCTTTGTTCTTTTAGGTTGAAGCAATTGCAACCGCATGCTGTACTCAAAATAGATCAATCATAATCCTGAAACATAAGAATACTGCATACCACATCATTAATGACAGGAAACCTTCAATTAGACACCTTCACATCTTTGGTTGCACCTGTTACTTAACCAAAGATGGTGACAATCTTGACAAGATGAAAGAAAAAGGGGAAATGTGCATTCTGGTGGGATACTCCACTGAGTCTAATGCATATAGAGTTTATAACAAGAGAACCCAATTGATAGTTGAATCTATACACATTAAGTTTGATGAGATCAAAGAGATGACAGTGATGTCTATTGATAATAACACCTCGGGCCTCATTCTCCAACGATAAAAGGCATCAGACTATGACAACTCTGGCCCCGCGCCCCAACTATACAATGTTTCTCCATCAGCAGATACAACAGCTCTGTTACAACAAGAGTTGGATCTTCTATTCGGTCCTTTGTACGATGAATTTTTCACTGCAAGTACTTCAAGTGTCAACAAATCTTCTTCCCCTACTGACAATTCTACTCAACAAGACATACCACCTACAATAAATATTCAACTTGCAACATAACCAATAACTCTAACAACAAATGTCAATGCTGAGGGAAACAACAATGACCAAGCAGCAGATGCAAATATTGATGAAAACGAATTTTACAACATACGCGAAGAAGCATAATCATCCTCTCATAATGTTGATAATTCAAATATGCATATATTCTATCAACCTCATCAATCTGAACACCGATGGACAAAATATCACCCGTTATCTCAAGTTCATAGAAATCCATCCAAGCTGGTGCAAACAAGACGACAACTTACAACAGATCCTGAAATGTATATGTTCGCGCTCACCGTGAGTACTGCTAAACTGAAAAACATTAAGGAGGCAATGGCGGATTCTACATGGATCAAGGCAATGCAGGATGAGCTTCATCAATTCAATAGACTACAAGTATGGGAACTCATCGACAAACCATTTGGTAAGAAAGTCATCAAGCTATAGTGGTTATGGAAGAACAAAAAGGATGAAGATCAAACTATAATTCGCAATAAAGCATGACTTGTAGCTAAGGGGTATGCACAGGAAGAGGGTATTGATTTTGAGGAATCTTTTGCTCCAGTTGCTCGCTTGGAAGCTGTTAAAAGCTGTTTCGGTATCAACTTTCGTCGGCCATACTGTAGCACCATAAAATCTTGTTCTAATCTGACCAGATTGGACGTATAAAACGGCATATCTTAATGATCAATGAAGAAGGATGTGTATGTTGCTTCAAACCAGATTGGTTTCTGTTGACACCTTTTCATCCAGAAAAAGTTTACCGTCTACGGAAAGCTCTATATGGATTGAAGCAGGCTCCAAGAACCTGGTATGATGAACTCTTAAATTTCTTGATGTCCAAAGGTTTTACTAAATGTACTATAGACCCTACTCTATTTATGATAAGATACTGGGAGGACATTCTACTTGTGTAAATTTACGTAGATGACATAATTTTCAAGTCTACAAACCCTAAATATTCTAAAAAGTTATTCATAGTAGATTTGAAATGTCCTTAATGGGGGAAATAAAATTCTTTCTAGGACTTCAGATCCACCAATCCCCACGAGATATCTTTATCAATCAAGCCAAGTACACTTTGGAACTACTTAAAAAGCATGGTGTGGAGAAATGTGATAGCATTGGTACTCCAATGGCTACTAAACCTAAAATGGATGCAGACTTGAGTGAAACACCCGTTGACCAAACACGATATCATAGTATGATCGGGTCACTCATGTATCTGACTTCCAGCAGACCAGATATTGTGCAAGCAGTATGCTATTGTCCACGTTATCAAGCTAGACCAACGAAAAAGAACCTTAAAAAGGTTAAAAGGATCTTTCGATACTTAAAGGGAACCACTAATATGGGACTTTGGTATCCAAAGGATTCTGGTTTTGAACTAACTGCTTTTTTAGACGCCGACCATGCAAGTTTCCTTGATACTCGCAAAAGCACGTCTTGAGGAATACAGTTCCTAGGTGATAAGCTAGTTAGTTGGATGTCAAAGAAACAAGACTGCAATGCAATGTCTTTAACAGAAGCAGAGTACGTGGCATTATTCGTGAGTTGTGCTCAAGTAATGCAGATGAGGACACAGCTTAAAGATTATGGCTTCAACTACAACAAAATACCATTGTATTATGACTCTCAGTCAGCCATAGCAATCTCATGCAACCTCGTACAGCAATCCCGTACCAAGCACATCCATACTCGATACCACTTTATCAAGGAACAGGTTGAACATGGAATAATTGAATTGTACTTTGTCAAAACTAAATACCAAGTAGCTGACATGTTTATTAAGCCTTACCCAAAGATACGTTTCAGTATCTTGTCAGACGAATTGGTATGAGATGTTTGACTCCAGCAGAACTAGAGGTTCTGGCAAATGAATCTGCTTGATATATTCATCAAACATCGACATGTTAATATTTTTAAAGAAGAAAAATACAAAAATATAAAATTTCAAAAAGAAAATACAAAATCAGAAAAATAAAAAATTCCAAAAAGAATCTTCTCGACATGTTTCTTGGAATCGATAACATTTACGTGCCTAGAAATGTCGATTAATATTGACACGAGTATGTAAATGAAGTTCGAGTAAGAGTTCAAACGTTTTAAAACATGTCATTTCTAATTTTCTTTATGGCTTATGTGCAATTCAGTACATAACCCGGACTTCAAATAAAGGTATAATACCCTAAACTTAAACTATAAGATATACTCGTAAACAATAATATTAATAATATTCATACTACTAAAAAAGGAACTTTAGTCTTTAGTCCTTATCAATTTCAATCTTTTAAACACTATATATGGTATGAATGAAAAATGATACTAAGTTCAAATAAGTCAACAAAACCCACGTTTGAATTACTTGGTCATGAGTTTTATTCGGCCACCAATATCCTCCTCCAGTATCTTTTTAGGTTGTGAATTTTGTTTAACATACATCCATTATATGTTGTGCATCTCTATTATGCCCCTTTCAACAGATCTGAAAAATAAATTATAAAACAACTGTCACACCAAAAAACTATCTGCACTCGTTGGAGAACGACTAAGCAGGAGTTCAAGTTTAGATTCACGTTGGCCTTGCTCCTGTTCGAAATTCGAGTTCTTGTTCATATCCAAAACATTGGCTTCGTCTGCTCTTGTTCGAGTGCGGATTAGGAATTGCATGATTAAGGTTTAGTTCGTATGTGGGTTAAGGTGTTGGTTAACCTCTCTTTAGGGGTACAGTTCGTGATTGGGCAGGGGTTTACCATCTACGTTTAGCTGCTCGGTTACGTCGGGGTTTAAGGATCAGTCGTGTCTCATTGTATCTAAGTGTTCGTGTTCTTGTTTCGATTTCGATCTATTTAATTAAGCCTTGAGGTATAGTCTTAAACTATCATGTTAATATAAAATCATATTTCAATCATAAATCATCTTTAGCTTGTTATATGTTAATACAAAATATAGTAGAACCATAATCAAATTCAACATTTACAATGAATCAGCGGCATGTTGCGGGTCTCGAACGTAGGTTTGGAACAGTTAAATTAAATGACACGAAATATACATATATTGCAAGTTTACAGGTGTCAAAGTTTTACTTGGACCTTATATATTAAAATGAAGTAAAGACACCTCAAATTAGTTTTTAAATAACTGAACTATGTCTAGTCATTCACTAATGAAGTAGAAACCTGCATGAGACATCTAATAGTTAGTTTTAGTATTAAAAATGATAATTTATAATATAATACTATAAAGCTAGTACAAAAATCATTATAAACTAAGCATCACCTACTGTTTTCTTATCAAACATAAGTATTTCTTGATTTCTAAAATGTCATGTTCATATGAGTTCAGAAATATAACTTTGAAATACGACTTTAAATATAAGTAAATTTTATAATAGGCATGTAGACATTTTTCTATAGCTAACTGAATCGACATGTTGTATATAATTAGTTATTAAGAAAGTAGTATTGAGTCTATCACTAATTAATAATTGTCATACAAATTGATGTAGATAATCTGAAGCGCGAGTAGGTTGATTCGATTTGCGTTAATTTGTTTAAGGTACAGATATTCTATCCTTCTTTTAAGGATTCTCATGAATTTTGCTTTGTATCTATTTGCCTCGCTGAAATCCCTATTTATGTTTCCCATCCTATGATTCATTATTTGTTGAAACCTTATTTGATAACTTCGTTGAGCCCTTTGAATTCGTTTGATATATGCTTCATTTGACATTGCCATGATATGAATTTATCCGTTTTGTTTAGACATGCTCTTCTTTGGACATAATATGTTTCGTTTTGATATGTTATATGAACCCTTTGTTCTGTTCTGATGCCCGAGCTAACTAGCCATGGAGGTACCATGGTCACGTCATTGAGGCACCAAAGGCATTGAACTCTATCTACACGCGGTGTGATCAGTCCACGACGTTTCCCTTTTAGTTTTGTGTAGTTCTATTTTGCATCTTGGCAATATGTGATTTGATTTCGTAGGGAGAGTTATGGATTCCATCATAGGTACTTTGTTTTGTTTTTTGTTTTTGGTGCACTGGCTTAATGTGGTTGCCACACATACTCATTGCACTTTTGTTGGGTACATCTGGACGCTTTGTATTAGCTCCCATGCATAATTTGATATGATATGATATGCATTTGATTGTACGGTATAAGCATGTGGCATGCTTTAGACATTTGTTTCGATCTCGGTGGGCATTTCTATATGTTTTGTTTGGCTACTTATTCGTTATGTTATAATGATATATGAAATCTCTAATTCCATTTCGTTTACTACATATGTTTGATCTATATGTTTTGTTTATATCTGTTCACTGAGCTTTAGCTCAGCCGGATTTTCTTTTCTCTACAGTAGGTAATAAGAGGGAAGTTAGGTATGAGTGAAGAGTGCTCAGGAGCTCTTAGTGGACCAACTTGATGATAGCTTTTCCATTTCTTTTATAAATCATTTAGACATTGAAGTTAAATTTGTCTTTCACTTAGACTTTGGAGATTTGAAATTTTTTTATTGAAAGTCATGATGTATTTGATAATTTATTTCCTTAGTTTTTTCTTGGTGAACGTTGTTGAACCATTTTATGAATAATGTCTTCTGCTTGCGTTTGTTTTGATGCCATAAGTGTGACATTTGACCCAATCTCAGGTGGGGTGTTACAATTATGGTATCAGAGCTCTAGGTTCGCCTTGTAGAACTTAGGTTACGACCTGTGATGATTGGGTAAACAGTAGGTTTTATTTTTGATTTAATCGCTCTATTTCGAATTTCGATCTTAATCTCTAATTTGTCTTTGTCCGTTCTGGAAACACTTTTGTTTGTTCTGAGGGCTCTTATATGTATGATCGTCATGTGTTTGTTTTATTTGGTACTGGTTCGACACATTCTATGATTCCTCTTACAATTGCTAAACATATTAAGTTCCGTCTACACGAATTGATCATTCCTTATTTATAGCTACGCCTATGGGAAATATTGTGGTTATTAGTCATGAGTTTAGGCGTTGTCCGTCCCGTGTTGATGATAAGATTCATTCTGCTAATTTGCTTCCTTTAGAAATGAGTGATTTTGATATTATTCTTGGTATGGATTGGTTGACTCAGCATCGAGCTACTATCGACTGCCATAAGAAACGTATCATCTTTGGCGATTTGAACAATCCTAAACTCATTTACCATGGTTCCTGACCTGGAAAGCCCATCATCTATGCGCTTAAAACTCGAACGTTAATTTCTCATGGTTGTGAAGGTTTCTTAGCATCAATTAAAGACACTTCATTGGATGGACCTCGCCTCGAGAGTCATCCAGTAGTTTGAAATTTTCCTAATGTATTTCCTGATGAATTGCCAGGATTACCACCCAAGCGTGAAGTGGAATTCACTATTGAGTTGATTCCTGGTGCTTAACCCATTTCTAAAGCTCCGTATAGAATGGCGCCAGTTAAATTGAAAGACTAAAAGATCAACTTCAAGAACTTCTAGAATGTGGTTTTATTCAACCAAGTGTATCTCCGTGGGGCGTGCTAGTGTTATTTATGAAGAAGAAGGATGGTAGTATAAGGTTGTGTATTGATTATAGGGAGCTGAATCGTATTACAGTGAGAAACAAATAACCACTACCACGAATCGACGATCTATTTGATCAACTTCAGGGTGCCAAGTTTTCTCAAAGATTGATTTGAGGTCGGGTTATCATCAGCTGCGTGTAAAGGAGCAAGATGTTTCCAAAACAACATTTTGCACTCGCTATGGTCATTATGAGTTTCTTGTGATACCGTTTAGATTGACTAATGCTCCGACTGTTTTTACGGATTTGATGAATCATGTCTTTCATGAGTAGTTGTACAAATTTGTCATAGTGTTCATTGACGACATCTTGGTGTATGCAAAGACGATGGAGGAACATGAAGATCATCTTCGTATGATGTTAGAAATCTTGTGCCAGAAAAAGCTTTATGCTAAATTCTCCAAGTGTGACTTTTGGTTAGGACAAGTGGCGTTCTTGGGTCATATTGTATCAGCCGATGGTATTACTATGGATCCTATTAAGGTTGAGGCTATCACTAAATGGCCGAGAAAGACAACAGTAACCGAAGTTAGAAGCTTTTGGGACTTACGGGGTATTATAGAAGATTTGTAGAAGGGTTTTCACTTCTTTCTTTAGCTTTGACATAACTTATGTGAAAAGGAGAGAAGTTTGTCTAGAATGAAGAACGAAAGAAGAGTTTTGAAGAGCTAAAAAAGGAGATTAGATTCTTCTCCCGTACTTACTCTTCCTTTTGGAACATGTGGATATCAAATTTATAATGATGCGTCGAAGAAAGGTCTTGGTTACGTTCTTATGAAACATGGGAAGGTTATCGCTTATGCATCGAGGCAACTAAAACCATATGAGGTAAATTATCTGACACATGACTTGGAGTTGGCAGCAGTCGTTTTTGCTCTTAAAATTTAGCGGCATTATTTATATGGGGAAACTTGTGACATCTTTACTGATCACAATAGCCTCAAATATATTTTTACTCAAAAGGAGTAAATATGAGGCAGAGGCGTTTGTTGGAACTTCTCAAGGATTATGACATAAATATTCAGTATCATTCTGGGAAGATTAATGTGGTAGCGGACGCACTTAATAGAAAGAATTCTAGAATTATGGCTTGTCTCAAAATTCAAACCGAGATTATCAAATATTTAGAGCTCATGGAAGTTGAGTTAGTTGTTCGTGGTTCTGAAGGTTATATAGCGAGCCTAAATATTGAACCTAATCTTATATTGCGGATCAAGGAAGCTCAGAAAGATGATGGTGAATTATGGGATGTGTTACAAAATTTAAAAGAGGGTAAGCAGGCAGAATTTTAGGTGGATGATCATGGTGGGATATGGTACGATAATAGATTATGTGTTCCTGACAATTCCTCTCTTCGAGAAGCTGTTTTGACTGAGGCACACAGTTCTCCTTTCTTTATTATCCTGGCTCTACTAAGATGTATAGAGACTTAAAGCAGAATTTCTGGTGGAATGGTATGAAACATGATGTGGCTATATTTGTGGCAAAGTGCTTAACGTGTCAACAAGTTAAAATCCAACATCAACGTGCAAGTGGTCTTTTTCAGCCTTTAGATATTCTGACTTGGAAGTGGGATAAAATCTCCATGGACTTTGTAACATGGTTGCCTAACATCTTTAAGAAGAATGATGCAATTTGGGTTGTGGTTGATTGATTGATTTACGGCTCACTTTTTAGCAAGAGATTATTAGGTTACATTGAAAACCTGCTTCAAATCGATCATGTCTAATAGAGTTCCACGTTTCACTTCATGATTTTGAAAAAGTTTACAGAATGCTTGGGGAATGAGACTTAAGTTTGGTATTGCTTTCCTCCCTCAGACTGACGGTGAGACTGAACGAACTATTCAGACTTTGGAGGATATGTTTAGATCGTGCACTTTACAGTGGACGAGAAATTAGGACGAGTATTTATGTTTTTGATGAGTTTGCTTAGAATAATAGTTGGCATGCAAGTATCAAAGGGGATTCTTTCAAGATTTATATGATCGAAAGTGTAGAACGCGTATTTGTTTGCAATATTAGTAAGCGATTAAGAATAGTAGCATGAGATATTAGATAAGATTATTTTGGTTATGACTTGAGATATAGTATGATAACGATAAGGGCATGTTTATGTGATGTCATTATTATGACGTCTGGCCAACGTGATAATAATTACATGAGATGATGTGAACTTATCAGAGTCATAGGATGTCTCGAGGAATTTTAGAATAATCTTGATGAAGTTGGAGAGCTTGATATAGAAAGTCTAGAATTGGTTGAAGTGACGTTTGATTAGGTTTCCATTGCTAAATAGAAACTTAAGTAAGCTCGATCACGACAAAAGAGCTATGCCGATCGTCATCGAAGAGCCTTGGAATTTAAACCCGAGGATCATGTGTTTCTTAAGGTATCTCCATGTATGGGCGTTTGACGTTTTGGTTTAAAAGGGAAATTAAGTCCGCTATTTATTGGTCCGTTTAAAATCTTAGATAGAGTTGGCGATTTTTTTCGTATTGGTTGGTATTATCGCCACAATTGCTCGCTTTCATAATGTGTGTCATCCATCTCTTTGAGAGGTCACAACTATCATCCGTTGCATGTGTTTCGTATCCGTTAGATATAATTTCAGGAAGATTTATCTTTTGTTGAGGAGCCTAAGGCTATTTTAGATCGTTAAGAGAGTCATGAGAAATAAAATTTTGGTCAGAGTGCGCAGCGAAAGCATAGTGATCAGCTGTTAGATTACCTTGAAATCATGTTGTATTAGTTTTCCTATAAATATTAGGTCTTTTCTTTGTATTGGGATATCTTTGAGTTTTAATAATAAAAGCTTTTGCTTTATTCTTGACGGTCTTTGCTAAGATTCTCTTAATAATCGGTATTCGTTTGAATCAACGGTTGTTGAAGTTTGCCTGATTATCGGTATTCTTTTGAATCAACGATAGTTGGAAGATTGTTTCTGGCATTCATTGGAATCAACAGATTCAATTTTTTTCTCGTTTATTGTTTCTGGTATTCATTGAAATCAACAGATTTAATTTGTTATCTCGGTTATTGTTTCTGGTATTCATTGGAATCAACAAATTCAATTTGTTATCTCGGTTATTGTTTCTGGTATTCATTGGAATCAACAGATTCAATTCATGTTATCTCGTTTATTTACACTACATCAGAAATAAAACCTTCTATTTTGTTTAAGTTCTTTGGAAAAAATATCATTCCGAGTGTGAGGTTCGTGTGAAAACGAAGAAATGATGCGGACAGACTATCCATATTTCTTTTCATGGTTTTGTACATTTTGTTTAGTATTCGAATTTTGATTTTGAGGACGAAATTGTTTTATTTAGAGGGGAATAATTATAAACAATAATATTGATAATATTCATACTAATAAAAAAGGAACTTTAGTCTTTAGTCCTTATCAATTTTAATCTTTTAAACACTATATATGGTATGAATGAAAAATGATACTAAGTTCAAATAAGTCAACAAAACCCACGTTTGAATTACATGGTCATGAGTTTTATTCGGCCACACAATCCTCCACCAGTATCTCCTATAAGTTGTGAATTTAGTTAACATACATCCATATATATGCGTGCTCTCTATATGCCCCTTTCACAGATCTAAACATAAATTATAAACAACTTTCACACTACAAAACTATCTGCACACGTTGGAGAGTTAGAGACGACTAGCAAAATCTAAGTTTAGATTCACGTTGGCCTTGCTCCTATTTGAAATTCAAGTTCTTGTTTGTGTCCAAAACTTTGGCTTCGTCTGCTCTTGTTCGAGTGTGGATTGGGAATTGCATGATTAAGGTTTAGTTCGTATGTGAGTTAAGGTGTTGGTTAACCTCTCTTTAGGGGTACAGTTCGTGATTGGGCAGGAGTCTACCGTCTACGTTTAGCTGTTCAGTTACGTTGGGGTTTGAGGATCGATCGTGTCTCATTGTATCTAAGTGTTCATGTTCTTGTTTCGGTTCCGATCTATTTCGTTAAGCCTTAAGGTATAGTCTTTAACTATCATGTTAATACAAAATCATATTTCAGTCATAAATCATTAATTTGAGACAATGGGATGTTAGTAGCAATACTAACTTAAACCTGTTTCAGTGTCCGTTGTGTGACTCACAACCGGATTCCCATGATCACCTTTTCTTTGAGTGTAATTTCTCTTTATAGGTATGGAATCATATGAAGATTATGCTGGTCTCTCTCAGGTGTCTTCATTGCTGAATTTGATTGTTGATTACCTCATTCCTATATCGATGAGAAGGTCTGCTAGAGGTATAGTAGCTAGATTGGTCTTTGCGGCTTCTTCTTACTTTATTTGACAAAAGCGGAATCATCGGCTTTTTAAGAATCAGAAGAGGTCCCATATTCAAATTATTTAGTATATCAAGACTACTGTTCAGCTCAAATTTCTTACGTGTGCTTTCAAGAACACGAGGAACGTGATGGCGTTTATGCATCTTTGGAAGTTGTGAGATTCATTTTCGATTGCCATATCTTAATTGATTTTTTCTCTTCTTGCTGGTTAGAGGATTGATCTTCCTTGGCTTTGGTGGTGTATGGTTCGCATCTGGTGTGCCAGTTGAGAGTTTTACTCTTTTTTCCTTCTCCAGGGTTTTTCCCACTAGGTTTTTCTTGGGAAGGTTTTTTAAGGAGGCAGGATCAGCTGGTGTTCTTCTCTCCTGATGTGCAGCTGTTGGATAGTTGTGGAAATTTATGTTCCATTAGGTTTTTTTTCCTATTGGTGTTCTTGTTAATGTATCTAGATAGTTGGTCGTGGTGTGGCATGACTCACATGGCTTAGTGGTTGTTCAAGCTTTTGCTTAAGGTTAATGTGGCACTCTGCCACATTCCATTGTACTTAATTGTTTCTTGTGATTAATATCTTTTACCGAGGTAATCCCCTTTACCTAAAAAAATGTTAATACGAAATATAGTAGAACCATAATCAAAGTTAAACATTTATAATGAATCGGCAGCATGTTGTAGGTCTCGAACGTAGGTTTTGAACAGTTAAATTGAATGACATGAAATATACATATATTGCAATTTTACTGGTGTCAAAGTTTTACTTGCACTTTATATATTAAAATGAAGTAAAGACACCTCAAACTAGTTTTTGAATAACTAAACTATGTCTGGTCATTCACTAATGAAGTAGAAACCTGCATGAGATATCTAATAGTTAGTTTTAGTATTAACAATGATAATTTATAATATAATACTATAATGCCAGTACAAAAATCATTATAAACTAAGCATCACCTACTGTTTTCTTATCAAACATAAGTATTTCTTGATTTCTAAAATGTCATGTTTGTATGAGTTCAGAAATATAACTTTGAAATACGACTTTAAATATAAGTAAATGTTATAATAGGCATGTAGCCATTTTTCTATGGGTAACTGAATCGACATGATGTATATAATGAGTCTTTAAGAAACTAGTATTGAGTTTATCACTAATTAATAACTGGCATACAAATTGATGTAGATAATCTGAAGCGCGAGTAGGTTGATTCGATTTGTGAAGTAAGCATCGATTTGTTTAAGGTACAGATATTCTATCCTTCTTTTAAGGATTCTCATGAATTTTGCTCCGTATCTATTTCCCTCGCTAAAATCCCTATTTATGTTTCCCATTTTATAATTCGATATTTGTTGAAACCTTATTTGATAACTTCGTTGAGCCTTTTGAATTCGTTTGATATATGCTTCATTTGACATTGCCATGATATGAATTTATCCGTTTTGTTTAGACATGCTTTTCTTTGGACATAATATGTTTCGTTTCAATATGCTATATGAACCCTTTGTTCTGTTCCGATGCTCGAGCTAACTAGCCATGGAGGTACCATGGCAGCGTCATTAAGGCACCAATGGCGTGACACTATATTTGGTGGTATGAATAGTCCACGTCGTTCCCTTTTGTTTTGTGTGCTCTATTACGTACTTAGCCATATATGATTTTATTTGTAAGGAGCGTATTGATGCCTTCTAGGTACTTAGTTTTGTTTGGTTTTGGTGCATGGCTTAGTGTGGTGCCAACACCCCATTGCACACTTTGTAGGGTGCATCTGGAGCTGCAGCTCCCATGTATAACTTGATATGATATGCTTTTGATTGTAGGGGCATGTGGCATGCTTTAGACATTTGTTTCAAGCTCGGTGGGCATTTCTATATGTTTTGTTTGGCTACTTATTCGTTCAGTTATGATGATATATGAAATCTCTGATCCATTCTGTTTAGTACATATGTTTGATATATCTGTTTCGTTTATATTTGTTCACTGAGTATTAGCTCAGTCACGTTTTCTTTTCTCTGCGGCAGGTAATAAGAGGGAAGTTGGTTATGATTAAAGAGTGCTTAGGTGCTCTTAGTGGACTGACATGATGATAGCTTTTCCATTTCTTTTAAAAATCATTTATATGTTGAAGTTAAATTTTCCTTTCGCTTAGACTTTGGAGAGTTGAAATTTTTTTGTTGGAGGTCATGATGTGTTTGATAATTTATTTCCTTAGTTTTTTCTTGGTGAATGTTGTTGAACAATTTTATGAATAAAGTCTTCCACTTGCGTTTGTTTTGATGCTATAAGTGTGGCATTTGACCTAATCTCGGGTGGAGTGTTTGATAAGGTGCCATTTTATACACTTTTTCGGGGTCGTTTAACCCCCTAAATCGTGCATTTATGCCCAAAATAGGTACTTAATCGTTCCTTTTCAGGTATTTCGCATTTGGAAGACATTTGGAAGAATTACACACGACTTGGGCTCATTTGGTGAAGAAACGGACAAGACTACGGACCTACACCAACATCACTCAAGATAATGTCATCAGCAGCTGGAGACGGCGTCACCATTACAACGTGACGCCGTCACAACGAAGACCAAGACGGCGCCACATGATTCCATAACGGCATCAAAGTACACGACCCAGCCTATTATCTAGAATATTCTCTATCATGATGGCGTCACGACTAAAATGTGACGCCATCACAGTGATTTTCCTATATATACAAACCTGAATTTAGGGTTTTGAGTGTGTAACTTTAGAATAAAAAGAGGGTATGAACCCTACTTCGTTTAGCAGTTGTCAGGGACGATTTTAAGGCCTAAAAACCCAATTGTACTTCCTCCAACTCATGTTTTAATCAAGTAAGGTTTATTTAATCATTCAATATGTCTATGTGTTGTTTGATTCATCTATGTTCTTGCTTTGTCTATAACAAGCTTGGCAAAATCTCCTATTGTGTTTATTTATGATTGTATGAAACCTAGAATATAGATCTTAGTGGTGTTGCTTCTTGTGATGGATGTGCACGTTAGGTCTTAGAAAACCAGCTTTTGTCTGTATCGCTGTTGATATGTCTAGGAAAACGTGATTGTGTAGAAAGGATACCATCATGTAACAGTCTTCATACTACCTTGCCCCCTAATATGGTTGATCCACTTTTAATATATTTCACATGCACTTAGTGTTCCCCTAGGGGCCTTGTAATAGTCTTCATACTACCTTACTTGTGCGTTGCTCTATCGGAATACTAAGTAGACGGCGGGTTCGTGTAATTCGTTCATGACTTAGGAAATAATTACATAGATCATCAGAAGTGTGACAAGGCAACAACACTAGGAGAAGCAATCTAGGGAGTAATACATGATTAAATAAACACAGTCTTTTATCTTATTGTTATCACTAGTAGCGTAGTCGTTATTTAGTTTAAATAGCTAAAACCAACCAACCTCTCCAATATATGACTTACTTGCTTTCCATAAAACATAAATATACAAAAATAATCTTCTCTTAACCCTTAGAATTCTGTTAGACCGTGATCAAGCCTTCCCAACCTATTCCTCGAGTGAACGATAACAACCCCCCGAGTCTTGCCTATACTACTACTACAACGATTAGGTGCTCTGCCTAAATTCAAAACTCGCGATTATCAATATTTAGAAGCTCCATTGAAGTTGAGTAGTTGTTCCGACCATGAGGGTTTCTTAAGATATATAGCGAGCCTAAATATTGAACCTAATCTTATATTGCGGATCAAGGAAGCTCATAAAGATGATGGTGAATTATGGGATGTGTTGGAAAATTTAAAAGTGGGTAAGTAGGCAGAATTTTGGGTGGACGATAATGGTGTGATATGGTATGGTAATAGATTATGTGTTCCTGATGATTCCTCTCTTCGAGAAGCTGTTTTGATTGAGGCACGCAGTTTTTCTTCTCTATTCATCCTAGCTCTACAAAGATGTATAGAGACTTAAAGCAAAATTCCTGGTGGAATGGTATGAAACATGATGTGGTATAGTTGTGGCAAAGTGTTTAACGTGTCAACAAGTTAATATTGAACATCAACGTGCAAGTGGTCTTCTTCAGCCTCTAGATATTCTGACTTGGAAGTGGGATCAAATTTCCATGGACTTTGTAACGGGGTTGCCTAACATCTTCAAGAAGAATGATTCAATTTGGGTTATGGTTGATTGATTGATTTACGGCTCACTTTTCAGCAAGAGATTGATTCCGTTTTACATGGAGAAACCTGCATCAAATCGATTCAAGTCTATTGAGAGATCCACGTACACTTACATGATTTGAAAAAGTTTACAGAATGCTTGGGGAATGAGACTTAAGTTTGGTATCGCTTTTCTCCCTCAGACTGACGGTGAGACTGAACGAACTATTCAGACTTTGGAGGATATGTTTAGATCGTGCACTTTACAGTGGACGAGAAATTAGGACGGGTATTTATGTTTAGATGAGTTTGCTTAGAATAATAGTTGGCATGCAAGTATCAAAGGGGATTCTTTCAAGATTTATATGATCAAAAGTGTAGAACGCGTATTTGTTTGCAATATTAGTAAGCGATTAAGAATAGTAGCATGAGATATTAGATAAGATTATTTTGGTTATGACTTGAGATATAGTATGATAACGATAAGGGCATGTTTATGTGATGTCATATATGGACGTCTGGTCCACGGTGAAATAATTACATGAGATGATGTGAACTTATCGGAGTCATAGGATGTCTCGAGGAATTTTAGAATAATCTTGATGAAGTTGGAGAGCTTGATATAGAAGGTCCAGAATTGGTTGAAGTGATGTTTGATTAGGTTTCCATTGCTAAATAGAAACTTGAGTAAGCTCGATCACGACAAAAGAGCTATGCCGATCGTCATCCGGAAGATGCCTCGTAATTTGAAACGCTCGAGGAATCATTATGTTTCTTAAGGTATCTCCATGTATGGGAGTTTGACGTTTTGGTTTAAAAGGGAAATTAAGTCCGCTATTTATTGGTCCGTTTAAAATCTTAGATAGAGTTGGCGATTTTTTTCGTATTGGTTGGCATTACCACCATAATTGCTCGCTTTCATAATGTATTTCATCCATCTCTTTGAGAGGTCACAACTATCATCCGTTGCATGTGTTTCGTATCCGTTAGATATAATTTCAGGAAGATTTATCTTTTGTTGAGGAGCCTAAGGCTATTTTAGATCGTTAAGAGAGTCATGAGAAATAAAACCTTTTGTTTTGTTAAAGGTCTTTAGGAAAAGGAAAGTTAAATCAATCTTTATTTAGATTGATTTAGTTTCCTATAAATATGGTCCGTTTCTTTGTATTGCGATATCCTTTGAGTTTTGATTATAATGTTTTGTTTGCTTTTAATCTATCATGACGTTTTTGCTAAATTCTCTTAATAATCGGTATTTCCTTTACGTTTGAATCAAACGATTGTGAAGTTTCTGCTATTATCGTATTCTTTTGAATCAATGATAAGTTTGGATAGAATGTTTCTGCATTCATTGGAATTAACAATTCAATTTTTCTCGTTAATTGTTTCTGTAATTCATTAAAATCAACAAAGATTTAATTTGTTATCTACTTATTGTTTCATGGTATTCATTAGGATCCAAAAAAAATCAATTGTTATCTCGGTTCTTGTTTCTGGTATTCATTGGAATCAACATATTCAATTTGTGTTATCTCGTTTATTTACACTACATCAGAAATAAAACCTTCTGTTTTGTTTAAGTTCTTTGGAAAAAATATCATTCCGAGTGTGAGGTTCGTGGGAAAACGAAGAAATGATGCGGATAGACTATCCATATTTCTTTTCAGTGGTTTGTACATATGTTTGTATTCGAATTTTGAATTCAGACGAAATTGTTTATTATAGGGAAGAATTATAATACCCTAAACTTAAACTATAAGATATACTCGTAAACAATAATAATATTCATACTACTAAAAAAGGAACTTTAGTCTTTAGTCCTTATCAATTTCAATCTTTTAAACACTATATATGGTATGAATGAAAAATGATACTAAGTTCAAATAAGTCAACAAAACCCACGTTTGAGATACATGTCTGAGTTTCTAATCCGTAAAATTCCAGACAATCCTCCACCAGTATCTCCTATAAGTTGTGAATTTAGTTAACATACATCCATATATATGTGTGCTCTCTATATGCCCCTTTCACAGATCTAAACATAAATTATAAACAACTTTCACACCATAAAACAATCTGTACACGTTGGAGAGTTGGAGACGACTAGAAAATCAATTTTAGAGTTCGAAACGTTTAGGCCTAAGCTCCTATTTGAAATTCGAGTTCTTGTTTGTGTCCAAAACTTTGGCTTCATCTGCTCTTGTTCGAGTGTGGAATGGGAATTGTATGATTAAGGTTTAGTTCGTATGTGGTTTAAGTGTTTGGTTAACCTCTCTTTAGGGTACAGTTCATGATTGGGCAGGGGTCTACTAGTCTATGTTAGCTGTTCAGTTACGTTAGGGTTTTTAGATCGATTCGTGGTCCTTGTATCTAAGTGTTCATCATGTTAGCTTGTTCTGATATTCCGAGACTCATTATTCACATATAATTCAGCTCTATTAACGTGCTTGTGCGGTACGCGTGGGCAGGTGTCACATAATATACATTTTCATCAGGTATCTAGAGCGTGTGATCGTCTGAGCTGTTTTAGATAGTGGTAATTTGGCAAGATAAGAGTTTGTAGACTCTTCTCTTCTACGTAGAAACTCGCTTATATACAACAGTATGACCACACAGTTCGAGGACTAGCACCTCACAACGCAGGAAGTGATATATCTGCGCCCATAGATGACACAACGTGAATCATTTTGATGTATGAGAAATCATTAGCGCATCTAGATTCGACTCTATATATATGGAGTAGAGGAATAGATTTGCTGAGTGGCTGCGTGAAGATCAAGCCAACAAGAACTACTGAACAAAGCGTTGTCATTATGCGAGTATAGACGTTAGTAATTGACTCAGACTGGTATCTACATAACTCTGGCCACAGCTATGGTGTACTTGAGCTATATATAGATTGAAAGCTTACTGATTGTGCAACGAACATAATCTAATCTGCGTGCGTTGCTTAGAGGGTGGTACATTTTACCATTGAAGATCAGGGATGATCAAATTAGTTCTGGTGTACACATATTTTTACGAGAGATTTTGAATGTTCGAGGCGAAAAACTTCATTTAGTGTGCATTATAAAGAAGGAAAGGGATGAGTTATGAATATTGGAATATTGAGATTTACATGTTGATAGATTGTACATTGACAGCGATCAGGATATATTTCTCAGAGGATTACAAGAGTTTGTATGCGTTAGTACAAAGATTGAGTGACATGAGAGGTAGTTTATTGGGGGATGCATAGAGTGTGTGTATAGTAGTAAAGAGATAGTGTGGTGGAACGTAGAGTGGAGGGAGAATGGACACACAGACTGATTGATAGGGGACGAAACATTGTGGGGGGTTAGGGTTGCGTGTATCACGAGCGTTGGACACACAGTGTGCGATGTCATGATATGATGTCATTACAGCACAGGCATAGTATTCGATACTGGATGACGGAGGTAGTATAAGGTAGTTTTTGGTAGATTATTAACAAGTGGAGTATGAGTTAGAGAGGGGAAACACAATGGATTATGTGGAGGGAATCACTAGTTGGAGAAGGTTCACATATGGTTCGGGTTTCACTGTTTGTAGGGGGAATAGTACATCGACATAATTATAGGATGTGGGGAGGGGGATGAGTGAGTGAGGTTGTTAATACTTAGAAGTGGACTTTACATTTAGAACTCAGGAATGGATGGGACAGACAGGTTGGGAATGTGAGGCGCGGGTGGATGAGTTAGAGCAGTGCGGGTTAAGGAGATGTTTTGAGGCTAAACTACAGTAATACGTTCTTTATCATGTAGGTAGTTTGTTTGATTTTTTCCTTATTCGCACATCTTTTATGTCTCTATCTTGGTTATTGTTATATATATTTGAGTGCGAGGTGGTGGTGTTAGTCGTGTCTTCTTCATGTGATATATATTAGAGTTCTGTGTAATATTTTTTACGATTATTTAGATTATATATATTGTAGGAGCTGGTATTGCGAGTGAGCAGTTGGATTATGGGAGATGAGCACATGGGTAGATCTAGTTGTGTCTTGTTTGTTTGGAGTGTATCTGTATGCGAGAGTACAGACGAGAGTGGTCAGTAGGGTGTATAGATGAGGAAGTTTGATGTGATAGATGTGTGACTGGATACAATGGTTGGTATATGTCAGATGAGGAGTCAGATATCATAGTAGTGTAGTAGAGATATTTGTCGTTGGTGAGATGATGTTTCACACATAGATTGTTAGGTATGGTGTGTGAGTTGTGAGGTATTCAAGAGCAGATGAGTGGAGATGAGAATTTTGTTTGTAGTATTTGTTTGGCTATGGGTAGAGTTTGTGAGGGTGAGGTGTTGTTATATTGATTCACTGAATATTTGAGTGAATTATCGTTATTATGATAACAGTAGGGGAGTGATTAGAGGTTTTTGGAGTAGGTGGGGAGTTTTTGTGGGAGGTGTAGGCGAGACTAGGTTGTGTGGATGGATTGGTATCATCGTGTTTGGTTCATGGAGCACAGTGTATTTAGTTGGTGTGATTGGTAATGGTGTGGTGTCTTGGTGTGAGTCTGCAGGATATGGTGATAGAGATGACGATGGAGATAGAAGATGTTATATGGTGGAGGACATTGGGGGAGAGACAAGGAACATACGGATAGTGATTAGTGTGGTCTAGACAATACTATCAGTATAGGACACTGTAGTACTGGTAACTCTTGGAGTGGTATGTGTTGGGTAAATGTGGTTGTGAGTGGTTGTTGTGAGGAAGTATGGAGAGCGATGTTTGATTGGGGGAATATGATTTGATGAATTAGGAGGGGAGATGTGGCGACAACACAACATGAACGGCAGTATTGATCTTGAGTAGGACTTATGTAGTGGATGGCAACAAGAATGAGTCGGGATAGAGTACATTTATTACACAGTAGTGGGTGGGGAAATGGTGTAAGACACGTTTGTGTATTTCTATATGTTAGGTGTTTTTATGAGGTGAAAGGGTTGGAGGGGTTGTGAGAACATGTACGGGATATAGGAGGTGTGGTACAATGGTGATGTTAGGCGTTTAGTGACTGCATACAGTTAAGTGGTGTGTAGTTGTGAGCGTATTACAGGACTTGACGGATGGTATTTTTTGAGATTTTATGGAGAGTTCACTCTGTCAGTGTAAGAGGATTAAGTAGTATGGGATATATGAGCAGTGAGTTAATAGATTTTATAGTCACATCTATCTCTGACACATGAGTGTGGAATGTGACAGAGGATGGTTGAGTAATTGAGTTTAGTGAGGGATGGAGAGAATTGGAGTGGTGTACATAGTCTGTTTTTGAATAGTTATGCTGGTCACACAACATGGACAGAGGGGGGAGGGCGGTGACAACAGTCTTATGTACCTGATTGTTGTTAGGTGTTGTGGTGTTGGGGACAGTGGGTAGTTTTTTGTACGGTACATATGGAAGGACATGATGTGGTTAATGGAGAGTGTGGGGTGTGAGGTGTGGTTGTGCACAGGGACAGGGTTTGACTCGGACTATCTAGCAATGATTGAGACATTAATGTGTGAGGGGTATGAGGATGTGATAATGGGGGTGTTACAGAACAACATGGATGTCTTAGGCATGACCAGTGGTGGACTGGGTAGGGTCAGGAATTAAGGGGAGCGGTAGGTTATTGTGGGTGTTACTGAGAGGAGAGTGTGTAGGTGCACAGTATTGGTAGTGTCTGGTGGAGGGAGGGCGGGAGCAGGTAAGGAGCGATTTTGTTGGAAGGCTGTGGGTCTACGATTGAGGGAAGTATAGGATGACTGAGTAGGTGTATGTTGGGGGGGGGGGGTTTGTGAGTGGGATTTGGTGTGTTGGGAGAAGAAATGTAGTGTGGACGAGAGAGTAGCATAGTAGTTTTTGAAAGTATATGAGGTTATTTGCGTGTGAGGTGCGACAGAGACAGGTATGAAGAGTCATAGTATTGGTGTTGAGTGGGGTGATATGGACAACTTTATATATGGAAGGTGACGGAGATAGGTAGGTGGAGACTGATGTGGGTTTATATAGGGGTTTTTTTTTTTTTGGGGGTGATCTGTGTTAAGACTCTCTTCTATAATTGAACGATCTGAAGAGTATGTAGTGTATTAAGTGGGATGGGATACAGAGAGAGATTTATGGATGGGCACAGAGCAGGTCAACGTATGTGTAGGAGTCATGGGATACAGCAGGTAACTCTGGGGGGTTTGGTGTTTGGGGGGGGTGGTGGATGGTGGGTGGGTATTGGGTTGGCAAGGAGGGGGGGCAGTGATGGGGGGTTATTGGTGTTTTTGTGTCTGGAGAGACTTGGTCGCACAGATAGACACAGAAGTAGAGATGGTGTGATGACAGATTCTATATTGACTGAGTGGGTACAAGTGAGGTCTATATTACACGAGTGAGATATCACAATGCGGTTATTGGGAGTGAGTCGATGTTTAGGAAGGTCAACAACTAGGGCATATTATAGTATAAGTGGGTAGTGGGTTAAAAACGATAACTTGGAAGGGTTGGATAGGGAGGGTGTGAGTTGGTATAATGTAATATTGGCTGTATATGAGTGGTTTTGAGGTGTCGATGTGGAGGGTTTCGGATCTGTCTGAAGGTGATAGACTGTGTAGTGGTTAATTTGGTAGATTGTAAGTTTAGGTATATCGTCTGTGTCTAATTATGCATGGATGCCACACATGAGACATGATCTATATTATGTGAGAGATAACATGGAGGAGAGCAATAGGTGAGATGAGGATATGGAGTGAGATCAGATGTTTTATATATATATTTTTTATCTTTCTCTATATTTACTCTATTGTGGAATAGGGGGTTATAGATTGTTCTAATGTTAGGTAGTGTGCTCGGGTTTGAGGTGTCTGATAAGTCATTATAGATGTTGAGTATCTTTAATGTAGTTAACATCATGAAGTCTGAGTGATAGTGACACTGTAGAGACTATAGATTCACGTTAGATTGAGTTTCATGGAGGTAACACAGTGCAATTAGCGTATTGGGAGGGAAGTGGGGTTAGTGATATTATAAGTGCTGTGTGTAGTGAGGGAAACTGGATGGTGTTATAAGAGTGTTGTATTTTTGGTATTTCTCTCATCTTAGGGCTAGAACAGTATGTAGTGACTCGAGAGAGAGTCTTGGTGGTCTCTTGGATGTTGGATAGTTTTTAAATGGGTAGGAAGACATTAGATGGGGGTTTCTGGACATGGCACTTGAGTGACATTGTGTGGGGGACAGATGTGACACTTTGATGACAGTAGAGGTTATGAGGCGGAGGTAATCAGAGACGGAGTTGACGCATTTTTGGGAAGCGACATGACGTGTTATGTGAGGGGGAACACAACATAGAGACATGATGTTATGTAGGACTATGAGGTATTTGTTGTGATTAGTATCTTAGTTCTTGACATGAGGTGTAGGTCGGACATGACGTGTAGTGTCATTGTATAGCAGAGTGGTAATGAGTTATTAAAGGGAGAGAGAGCGTAGTTATGGGGTGGTGGGAGAGTAGGTGTTGTTGTGTGTGGTGGGAGTAGTATTATGTGGAACAGCGTATGAGTACAGTTTATTATACACATTGAGAGTGTGGAGGGTATATGAAAAGTTTGCTGAGGGGGGAGCAGGGAGATGTCGTGTGTATATTGTTTGATAGTAGTTGAGGTTATCGGTGAGTGAGAGTCTGTGGAGGTCTAGACGGGGTTGTGAGGATGTAGTAAGGTAAGGGTTAGGGAGAGTAATTGTAGTTGGTGTTAGGAGGGAGGTGGAGGATATGTAGGGGGGGTTGGAGTATTCTATTATGTGAGTATGATATTGGGTATTGATTATATATTTTGATTAGTGTGTTGTATGTGGTTTGTTTTATATGAGGGGTGAGGTGGGGTGATAATTAGTGGGGGGTGGGTGGGGGTTTGTAGTTTTATTATTAAGAGAATTGTGTGTTAGGTAGAGGGAATGTTTTATGTTTGTGTATTTTTGTTGGGTAGATGGTTAAAGTTTGTAGTGGTTAAGGTGTTTAAGGAAATTAAGTTGAAGAGTGGTTATTTTATTAAAAAATTGGAGGGATGTGTAGTATAGTATAAGGTTGAGAGAAGTGTGTGTTTAGGAGTGTTTTGTAAGTAGTGGTATATCTGATTGGGGTGGAGGAAGAAGAAAGGGGTTTTGTGGGGGTGTGATGTGTGTGTAGGTGGTATTAGAGAGGTTGAATGGGTTGTGTAGTGTTGAAATTTGGTAGGAGGTGTGAGTTTATTGGAGGGTGTGATGGGTAGTTTAAATGGTAGATTATTATATAATGGTGTATTTATTTGAATTATAATTTTTTAGAATTTAATTAATAATGGGATATTGTTTTTAATTAGAGATAATAGAAGATAATAAGTTAAAATATTAGAGAAGTAACCATCCGGTGGGTGCAAAACAGATGCTCATTCCACGGACTTCGGTCCGAGGATCCAAACCAACACCTCAAGGATTTCCTAAAACTTGTGGACTCACTTGACCTTGACGGTGAAAATAGAGAAAAACGTGCCTGCGTTTATTTTAATTTTCCCTTCGCGATCAAGCTAGCAATGGCTTGAAAGCCTTTTCAGCAGATCCATCTACACAAGGAGGA
Source organism: Tanacetum coccineum (assembly GCA_026074375.1). NCBI lineage: Eukaryota > Viridiplantae > Streptophyta > Magnoliopsida > Asterales > Asteraceae > Tanacetum > Tanacetum coccineum. The sequence continues at coordinate 29,759 of BQNB010017099.1, read as the reverse complement.
CTTACTACCCAATTCCTTGCTCAATTCTTTCCACCGGGAAGGACCACAAAACTCCGCAACGATATCCTGATGTTCCAACAACATCATGGAGAATCTCTATCCGAAGCATGGACTCGTTACAGGACTATTCCAAAATAGTCCTTCATCGAGGCATAGACCCTTTTTTTTGGGTCTTAAGTCCAAATTTTTTTATGACCATGTTTCCAATTCCCGTCACAAGATGAACCATTGACCAATCGCTGGTGTAAAGCTTCTGAGCCTCAACGCTGAAGAATCCCTTGGAATATTGAGGACCTCGCCCTCATAATGCAACGAAAGTTGGAAACGACCAAGGGATCGCTAAGCCAGTCAAGGCAATCGCTTTGCCTCAAGATGTCCCGAGTACATCCGACCGCCGTCAAAAATCAAGTTCAACGCTTGATGGAAGCTCATCTTGCTCTGACACAACCTGCTCAAGTAAATAAAATCACTACCTCATGTAAAATCTGCAGTGGTCCCCACGACACTCAGTATTGCATGGAAGAACACAAACAAGCCTTTGTTGAATACGCATCCTCGCGTACCGATGAAGTGGGAGGTAAGTGGTATACCTTCAAGCCCGAGAAAAATAATCTTGATGACACTTATAATCCGTCATGGAAAATTCACCTGAACCTTAGGTGGAAACAACCCCAAAATTTCCAAAATAATTTTTCAAACCCATCTAATCGGTTCCAACCCAACAGTTCGATCTCGAACTGTTCCTTCAACAACGGTCCCAACCCAAAGAAAAAAAAAAATTTTATTTTTTGTTTTTATTTTAACAATCAATCAAATATAGAAGGACTGGTTTCTGAATTCATGGCATCTCAAGACGCTAGATTGTCTAAATTTGAAGCCGATTTCAAACGACAACAAGGCGATATGACCAACAAAATAGACACTGTGTTGAAAGCCATTTCTGATCAAATAGCAGGCACATGACCTAGCGATACGGTTAAGAACCCAAAACTAGGGACTCATCTAGTCTTGTTTGCTCGTTCTTACCCAACAATGGACCCACAATGCTCAACATAAATTCACAGTTTGATCAACACCATCACAATCCATTCCAAGCAACAAAGTGATTCCCACGACAATACCAAAGAGAATAAGGAAGGAGAGAGAGGCAGCCTAAAAAACCATCCTAACTCTCCTACACCACCCAACCTATTAATTTCATTCATCACCGGGAAAGTCCTCAAATTTTATTCACTTTTCAAATTGCTCGGATTGGTTCCCCCATCGCCCAACGCTGAACTCGTTTGAACCAAAGAGGAAGATGGCGATGTGATGTTTATCGAGATAATCCCGAATGATGACAATTCCCACAAGGAGGAACCCGAAGCAGGAGTGCAAGAAGTGGAGTATTTCGACATATTCCTGACTAGGAGTAAACTCGCGTACCACAAATACCTCATGTATCACCCAATCCCTTTAGTATTTCTACGAAACCCCATCATTATAGAAGGATGCCTATCAAACCTCAAGATACCATGCAACATTGGGCATGTGTATGTGGAAAAAGCCTATATTGACCTTAACTCCCCCTTAATATCATGTATAATTGGATCATAAGGAGAAAACTCAACCCTAGGGAAGATTCAAATAGAGGAGTTAGTAACTTTACATGAAGGATCAAAGGAATGCACGTCTTCATAGGAAACTTCACATACGTCGTAGACTTCGATGATTGGTCAGAGAGATATCATTCAATCAGAAGACCCTAGTTGTCGCAAGTATTACTAGGGAGACCTCATTGTCGAAATACACTAATAAGACACACGACCCACCCGACCTGAGTTGTAATATTCATATAACGGGCCGATGCACATATGCAAAAAACATACCCCCCTAAGATAGAACAATACCATTTGTTGTCGGCCTTAGAAAAGGCTCACACCAAAAACAGTCTATCTTAGAACTAATCAAGATAAGATCAGAGGAGTAGATAATGTAATGAGCAAGAAACTAGGCTGTATACAACAGAAATGCCTAGATTTAAGGACCCGAATACGAAAGAGGAATGTATGTTGAAGGAGAAGATCATGTAAGTACGTGAACTTCGAGTCAAGCTACAAGACTCGTAAATGAAATGAAAAGCACTTCTAGTGAGGCCACCATATTAACTTTCTTCGTAAAATTAGGAGTGTCATGTGTGTGGTTAAATCTTTATAGTTTGTTTTATAATGTTTGAAACTATCTTGTAAACATGCTTTGTGTCTTATATAACCTCAGTCATAATTTCAAACAAATGTATTTTCACAACAATAGAAAAAGTAGGGGGAATTTAACCGTGCTTTTCTGAGCCAAATTCAAACAGTTAATGAATATTATTAGATTAATCGCATCAGTTTCGAGTCATATGATTGAAGTTGGATAAATCTCACAAGTTTTATAATGCAGCCATTTGTACATAGAATTAACTGTATTGGAATCAAGTGCGGGAATTTTTCAAACAAAACAAAAATTTATTCGTTTTCACAGACTGTGGAGACGGCGTCACGATTTACTATCTAACAAATATCTAAAAAAATATCTAACAAATATCTAAAAAAATATCTAGGGTTATTTAGGGCATATTTAGTGATTTTGTGATTTCCGGGTTCGCCTAAACGCGTTTTATTGCGAAACGTAAACGTTTTACGTAACCGACAAAAATAAAATATAAAAAGTTGGTTACTACTTTCCAAAAAGTAGTATATGGCTTGCTTGACGAATACTTTAATTCGTTTGGTGTCTGTTTACATTAATCGTTGATTTTTATTTTACGCGATGTAACCTGATACTTAATATTAAAAGGGAACGCGTACGAAAAAAAAATAACTCGTAAAATAGATGACGTCGAAAATCACCTGAAAAATACAGAATGTTACAGTTATCGCATGTTTCTTCTCCATTATTGAGCTAACCAGGGGAGTACTAGTTTCTTTACCTTGTTTTCTTTTCCCTTTATTTGTTTTTACGAGTACTTCTAGAGAACATTGGGGACAATGTTCAACTTAAGTATAGGGGGAAATAAGCCTTAGAAACTATTCTTTCATTTGTCATTTTCTTTGTCTTTAAAATGATGGGTAATATATCGAAACATAGCATAAGAGGTGATTTTTACCCAAATTTAAAATTTTTTACGACACATACCAATGAAAACCGATTATTAATAGCGTCTCATGGATAGGAATTTATATGACTAGCACAATAACCCTCAGAATTCCACCCCAAAAATGTGAGGTTCGCCCTTAGATATTTAGGAATTCGGATACCCAGCATTGGTAACCCAAGATGATTTAATCTTTACCCGGTTCGAGTTAAGGTTGATCTGCAGGCGTGCATGTCTATTCCATCGTTACGGCCATGTATGCATTGTCTTGTCGCCTTTTTTGGAATGTCTGGTGTTAGTAAAATTCATATGAGTGTACCGGTAGCATATTAAATTTTAGAACTTGTTTTTGTGATGCATCCCAAGACCGCATAGTAAGTATTAAGATTTGCTTGATAAGAGGCATTAGGATTAACCCATGTTTTAAACCTGTAATTGTTATGATGGTCACACTGATCATATAACTATCCCACACCCTTTCCATGCACTCATCATTAGTGCAGGATACCCCTAGTACAACCCTCCGAGCCTATCCTTTTTCACGGTCCTCGTAATTTTCTAGTGGATTCCAGATTATTAATGAAGAGCATTGTCACCCTTAAACCAATCGTTACACCCAAAAAGCCTTTGCCTACCTTATATGTACTCACCTTTAGTACATTATTGTGTTTAACCCAAGTTAATTATTGAGTACACAGTTTCTAAGTCCTTATCCTTGTAAATACAGTTTTAGGATGATTGGGATTCATGGTAGTATTTATTTCGCGGAAGAATGGGGAAGAAAAGTTAATTCAATACCCCCATATGTTTGTCAAATGATCTCCATGTTATTTCGATCCACCTCAAATTGGGTCGTTAGTTAGATTGTAAAGATCGAGCATGTAAAAGCTCAAGTGTAGGGGTACGTATTATAAACCCCATGTGATGTATTATGAAAAAAAATGATGAGAAAAGAAAAAGAAAAATATTGATGTAGAGTTTTGTAGAGTTTGTAGATCTTCGTCCGAGTCTTGGCTTAGCAACCAAACCAAAGTGTATTCGTGTAAATAATTAGCTAACCCTTCCACTCCAAATTCACTCAAAGCCACCCAAATGTATCTCATCCGTTTCCATTTCCATTATATGTTATCTTACACCTACACCCCACAACCCTTTTAAAAAGACCTCTTAGATAGTAATGAATAATGCTTGCACCTAGCAGTGGAGGTTTGATCCTTTACCAAGCCTATGGTAATTTATATGCTATGACAGGTGATGAGTGTTGATTTTCCGTTTCCCCCATATGTTATAATTTATTATACAACCGAGTGAAAGAGAGAATCCCCAAACACTTATGTGAGATGCTAGTATATACTTTCCGTGCTTTTAATTACGAGGTCTAGAAGGATGTGTTGTAGAATACTTTTAAATAGTAGGTAAAATGACCCCTCATATTGTTATTGTCTAGGTAGAAAATCCCATTTGCTTTAGGACAAGCAAATCATAAGTGTAGGGGTATTTAATGAGGTGTCATTTTATACACTTTTTCAGGGTCGTTTAACCCCCTAAATCGTGCATTTATGCCCAAAATAGTTACTTAATCGTTCCTTTTCAGATATTTGGAAGAATTACACATGACTTGGGCTCATTTAGAGAAGAAACGGACAAGACTACGGACCTACACCAACATCACTCAAGATAATGTCATCAGCAGCTGGAGACGGCGTCACCATTACAACGTGACGCTGTCACAACGAAGACCAAGACGGCGTCACATGATTCCACGACGGCGTCAGAGTATACGACCCAGCCCATTATCTAGAATATTCTCTATCATGATGGCGTCACGACTAAAACGCGACGCCTTCACAACGATTTTCCTATATATACAAACCCAAATTTTGGGTTTTGAGTGTGTAACTTTAGAATAAAAAGAGGGTACGAACCCTAGTTTGTTCAGCAGCTGTTAGGGATGATTTTAGGGCCTAAAAACCCTATTGTACTTCCTCCAACTCATGTTTTAATTAAGTAAGGTTTATTTAATCATTCAGTATGTCTATGTGTTGTTTGATTCATCTATGTTCTTGCTTTGTCTATAACATGCTTGGTTAAATCTCCTATTGTGTTTATTTATAATTGTATGAAACCTATAATGTAGATCTTAGTGGTGTTGCTTCTTGTGATGGATGTGCACGTTAAGTCTTAGAAAACCAGCTTTTGTCTGTATCGCTGTTGATATGTCTAGGAAAACGTGATTGTGTAGAAAGGATACCATCGGGTAATAGTCTTTATACTACCTTGCCATCTAATATGGTTGATCCCCTTTTAATATATTTCACATGCACTTAGTGTACCTGATTGCTAGTAAATCAACACACGTAATAATCAAATATATAATAAGATAGAAAATTACCAAACTACCCTTGAGGACAAAGGTAGAAAGGAAAATCTTCACAAATATATATATATAATATTATACGTATATTAACCGGGAAGTATGATTCCCGGGTCGTTATTCCTCAACGATTAATGAAATTAAAACCACGTTTGTTGTTCGGACAATGATTTGAATTGGTAACCAAGATTGATTTGATTATTTACTTCTACAAATTAAAATAAGCAAATGATAACAATTAAGCACGAAAACAAATAACGAGAAATTAAACTTTAACTAAAAACGCAAAACGGGAACCCTAAACGGCAGTTAAAAACTCTAAATTTCCAAATTTAAACCTAAAATGAATTTTTCTTTTTAAATAGACTCTAATTGACTAAAAAGTAAGTTTAAAGAAAACTAGAACAAAAACGGAATTGAAATGAGCTTAAAAACACGAAAAACGAGAACGGAAACGAATCCCGTTCTTTAAAAATTGAAATTTTGCAATTTTAACCCTACGAAAGCAAAACTAATTTTCCTAGAAACTTTACGATAAAAGAAAATTTTCTAAAAAAGAATTATATTTTTTTGATTATTTTTCTATTTTTTATGATTTTTTAAAGTTTTTAATAAAAATAAATGTTTAAAAATACTAAACTAATTATAAAAATTCTAAAAAAATACAGAAAATAGCTTGAACTAAAAGGGACCTAAGAAAAATAAGCTTGATTACACAGCTTATCGAATAAGCTGTGTAATAAGCTTAAAACAACTTATAAGCTAAATAGGGTAAAATGTATACAAATAATAGATTTTGTAAAGATATAACGAAAAAGTCCCCAGGGACAACGATGGTAGTGAGGGCTTGTTGTGTTGTGTTGCTATAAAGGTTTGAGGTGTTGAGCGCTCGGGGATGGTTAGAGCCTTGCTCACCCCGATTTCCCACCTTTCTTTTTTTTTTTGAAAACTTATAAAGCAAAAGTTGTAGAAAAGATGAAATAACGCTTTTAATAAATGAAACATTTTATGAAATGCCCTAAATAAGCTGTTGAAACAGCCCTTCTTAAAATATGACAGATTTACTACTTAACTTTTTTTCTAGGTATTATAGAAAACTTTTTTAAGCTACAAAACTAAATAAGCTATGACAAAGGATTATATAAGCTAAATTTCCTACCTAATCCTACCCTAATAAGCTTAAAATGACAAAAATAAGCACTAAAATAGAAGCCATAAGTAGAAACATCTCAATAAGCTCTTGTGAAAGCTTTAAACCAAACAACCCCTAGGCAGACTTTGAGCTTAAGTTTAAACTAGCAAATTAGAACTTTAGACAAAATGGCTTATAGAAGCTTAAACCTAGACCTACTAACTTCTTAAAAATGCTTTTGAAAGGGAATTTGAAACTCAATTAGGCTATTAAAGGGATTATTGAAAAAGCTATGCAGGCAGACTACACATTTTTTTTTTTTGGTTTTTTAGAAATTTATGAAAAGACAAAGTGCTAAATTACAGATCAAAATCAGAGGACAAAATAAGCTTTTAAACCTAAAATAAGACCTAAACTATCTATATCAGCCTATAATCTACTTGTGCAAGAAATTTGGAAAACTAAAACTAACTTTTACTTGCTAAAAATTAAGATTGAATTTTGACTTTTTGGTTGTTTTTACTGCTGATGCATTTGACCAAAGACACAAAACCATAAATGCAGACCTAATGACTTGGTCTCATCAAACTAAAAACTCTCAAACAAGAGCTAAGAAGGCAATAAGAACAACTAGAACCAAATAAGCTTAAAATGATTATGACAAACTGACTAAAGCTAACAGATGTGAACAAATTATGAAAAACTTGATTTGAGACTACAAACTCCTTAAATCCATGATTCATAAACTAAAAAATGAGTTTAAAGTTGAATTAAAGGAACAAAAGGCTATGGACAGTACTAACTTTAGTTAGTACTGCCATAAGCCAAACACTCCGTTAAATATTCTAAATTCCATTTAAGCTTATGAAAATGAAAATAAGGGTTTAAAACTAAGATACCAGATATTACACAACTTATAACCTCCTTAATAAAGCTATAACAACAAACAAATAAGCCAGAATCTAACAGGTACTTATTATGCTAACTATTTTTGAGTTTTTTATGATTTTTAAGACAAAACTTGAAAATCTAAGCTCTACACTACTAAACTCAAAAACAGATAATCAAACATATTCAATAAGCATAATAAGTTGACAATAAGCACAAATAAGCAAGTTTATAAGCAAAATAAGCAAATTATAAACTAGAAAATTAAAACAGAAATAGAAATAGGAACTTACCAAAGCCTTAGCTAAACAAAGGCAATAAAAGGTTCAAATGAGCTGTCTACAAGCTCTAGCTTATCAATGATAAGCTAGTAAAGGTCCCATAAACTCTTCCATTGAAAGCTTATCATCCAAAAGCTCAAAATCCATTTAGCAAAGGTATTTAGCTAATTTTATTTGTTTAAGTAGATTAGATGATTTATTTTAGCTCAATTTGAGCTTAGAGACTCAAAGAGCTTGTATGAGCTTATAGGAGCTTGTGTAACATTAGATAAGAACATTTGAGGGTAATAAAAGCTTTTAAGGTAAAACAGTTTATATAAAAACTAAGGATGCTTTCATTAATAATAAAACTGATTACAATAGTTGAAATTAAGAGTACAATAAGCTGGAAAAGTAAAATTACTTAAGCTAAAGTTTTTAAAGCTAAAAATACAATTAAGCTAAAAATTTTAAAAGCTAAAAAAAACTAGATATCGTATGTGTGTGAATGTGAGGGGCTATTTATAACCTGCAAATGAAGCTTCTAGGACTGGGATCATACTCCTTTCTCCCTTAATCTTGTCCTTTCATTCTTCCAATCATTTGATCTTGATTCTTGTGTCAGAGCACTTGTGCTTCTTTTGTGAGCATTTTAGTACAAATCCCACTTGATTGGTGTGTTTTCTCCTATGCCCGTGTGTCTTCTCTTTTGGGAATTGGCCAATCAAAGCTCCTCAATGACGTTTTTCCTTTCCATGTAAGTCCTTGATACTTGAATCTTCCTTCTAGGTAATCAATTTTGATTTGCCCTTTGATTTTAACTCAAGGTAAATTAAAGACGATGGTGAATAGTAACAACCAATTTTCTCGCGCCATTTATTATTATAAGGATGAGTTTGACTTCTTTTGACCCGGGGTATTATTGGGCTCAGACCTGGGTTTATAAAAGAGAAAAGGAATTGGGCCGGGACAAGTTAACATGGTTTATATATAAGAGTTAACGGGTGTTAACTCTTTATATATTAAAGAGTTAACACCGTTAGTGTTTAGGGACCATTTTTGCAATTTGGTTTTCTTTGAGGGACTCATTTGGTATTTTTGGGTTTTGTCATTTAGGGAGTTGACTTTGGTTGACTAAAGGTTGACTGGAGTTGACTTTTGACCTTTCTTGCTATTAAATTCTTGGCTCTTGTACACTCTTTTCCGTCTCGTATCCGTGTTTGTCCGGCTTTGACCGTTTTCTTGTGATTTTTGCAATATCCATACCTACACAAGTTTAAAGACAAAACAAGCAATATTCAAGCATTTAAAGCACAATTTTGTCTTTTATGGGCCATTTTTGATATAAAATGGATATGTGTTTTCACACATATCAGTACCCCTAGGGGCCTTGTAATAGTCTTCATACTACCTTACTTGTGCGTTGTTTTAGCGGAATACTAAGTAGACGACGGGTTCATATAATTCGTTCATGACTTAGGAAATAATTACATAGATCATCACAAGTGTGACAAGGCAACAACACTAGGAGAAGCAATCTAAGGAGTAATACATGATTAAATAAACACAGTCTTTTATCTTATTGTTATCACCAGTAGCGTAGTCGTTATTTAGTTTAAATAGCTATAACCAACCAACCTCTCCAATATATGATTTACTTGCTTTCCATAAAACATAAAAATACAAAAATAATCTTCTCTCAACCCTTAGAATTCCGTTAGACTGTGATCAAGCCTTCCCAACCTATTCCTCGAGTGAACTATAATAACCCCCCGAGTCTTGCCTATACTACTACTATAATGATTAGGTGCTCTGCCTAGGGAGTTGTAAAACTTCGTGTAGAAGTACTACGACAATCACACATCAGTGTTACAAAAGGAAAGTTTATCTATAAAGATAACTTATCCTCACAATGAGAAAATCAACTTTTCTCGGTCCTGAGCATGTTATACAAGACACTCAAAGTTTTATGCTTAAGAAAAGGAAAGTGTACGCTTCAGTGCGCTTACCCTTATAATTAGAAGAGAAGTCTTCTTACATGTGTTTTTCAAAGCGTTGAACACAGATTTTCAAGAATTTATCAATGACAATACAAAATCTTTCAAAATTGTGTGTTCAACACTCCATCCCTCATAAAGTTTCAAAAGACGACAATATTACAATTGGTTCTATTTTTGAGGGGGGGTTGAAAAATAGAGTTTTAATAATTTTGGATACATCATCTCACAACATTTATTCTATATTCAAAACATTATAAAAAGTCTTAATAACAAATCAGTAATAATAATGACTACTCAATAGATTGTATGTTATAAGATGATCCAATGTCTGAGCATAATTTTCAAGAATTCTTCAATGACATTTCATAATCTTTCAAAATTATGTGCTCAACACTGCCTCACCCTCAATTTTATATTCATTATATAACTTGGTATCATTTTTTGTGTCAAACATATGTAAAAGTGAGATGGAGCAAGAAGAAAAGTTCAACATAATTCATGCTGATAATATTTTCTCCCCACATAATTTTCAAGACAAATTTTAATCACTTGGTATTTTAAAGACTAAGTGAATTAGTATTTAAAATAAGGGGATAAATGTGATTAAAATGTGATCTAGAAAATTATAAGTGATCTAAAGACTCAAGAGTGAAAAGTTCTTTATACATTTAACTAAATGTGCGAAACACTTTTGTTTATCGATGCACGTGTGAAGGGGGAGTTTTTCCAAAATATGAAACTTTCAAAGTGTGAAACGTTTTGATATTCTATCACACACTTTCATTGATTTTTTCAAGGTTTTATGGTTACGATCTTATACCCAACAACCTATTAATTCATGACAATTCTGAAGTCATAAGGTGGTTAGGTTAGGTATTAGTCCTATAATCCAACCAGAACCGAAGGAATCTACCCAAGGACAATCCATAGTTAGAAATAACAGTCTTTAGGTATGATTGGAGATGAAGGAGAACGGGAATAATGCCGACTAAGGTTAAGCTAAAACTGGAACAATAACAAAAAGGTGTTAGTAATGACGTCTTGGTAAGCATTGAAGGTGTTGAAGAATGAAAAAAAATGTATGGATAAAGGGTGAAAACAAAAAATCCCTCCAAACACTTTAGGTACAAACCGGGTCAATACATATGCTATCGGTTTTCGTAAAGATGAATTCTAGTATTGAAGACAAGACATCATAGACCCAGTGATGCACTGCACAACCCTTCCCAGCCATTTAAGTTTATCTTAAAAGATACTTGTCTCATTTGTCACAGAGATACACACGACTTCTATTGACTTTCTCACTCTGAGTTAGTTAATATTGAAAAGGTGGCAGTCTGCTTTAGCCTCCGATTATTAAAACCAAAACGAACTAATCGAATCTAGAGCAAAGAGATCAATAAAATAAATATCATTAGGACCCATTCCATGACAAACACTAGTTGAACACCATTAAGTTCACAAGCTGTTAACAAGAGTCCTACGCATTATCCTTGTGATTCTACCAGAACATTCAGAGTGAAGCTCTTTAGCATTCCACATTGACGAATGGAAATCCTTCCAGAGTCAACCTCAAACAGCTCTGCAGTAGGTGACTTACGAGATTCTATATGAATCAAGCTTGTGTCAGCTGGATATCAATTTGGTCCAGTAAATGAATTGACGACTCAATCAGAAAGATAGTAACTATCTGATTCACTTTTATCGTGATGTCTGCTTTGAGATGTTTCGGTAAAGAGAATAAGCAAGCATGGTAAATCTAATACATCTGTGTTAGAGGATCTTACTCTTTAAGCTGGAAACCCTGTCAATGAGATTCTTCTCAAAATTGAATCTTCCTGATCACGGGTACAATATTTATATTGTAAAACGGTCCTCACAGAATCGGAGGTTAATGTAACTGAACCGTGACGAATGACAAAGCTATATTCGTCCATATCTATTTATCACTAACTTTAAAATGCAGGTACTAATAATGGTGGTATAACCTCATTCCAGCAGAGTCGAATTCATTACCACATGCTCATACTCAAGCTATAAAGACATACTATTGGCATCAAGATTCAAGAATCAAGAAAGCTAAAGTTCATACAAAACAAAGACTTTCGCAAACTCTGATATTCAAGATCTTCCTTATAGATATCAAGAATTTCAAGACAAAGATGTCATGGGAGATTGTTAGCAAGCTTTCAAGATGATGCAAAGTATGAGCATGTTGGTCAAGACCAAAGATTGCAAGATGGGAAATACAATAAAGACAAACAAGGAAAAGATTTAAAGATCTTAAAACAAAAGACAATGACAAAGGCTCAAGATCAAAGATCACAAAGCATGAAGGAAAAGGCTACAACATGATAAAGACCAAAGATTCAAGAACTCAACGACAAAGCAATCTCAACAAGTTTAAGGAAGCAAGATTTAAGATCTCACCTCATAAATTTGACGACCACACATTAAGGGAGATTGTTAGCCTCAAATATGTCTTTGAACATGGAAGCTCAGAATCTGCATGAAACCTCGCTTCAAGGGAGATTGTTAGCCTCAAAATATTGAGTCGAACAAGGAAGCTCGGCTACTAATCATGGAAGCTCGGTCTTTACTTATTATATGTTTTAATAGGCTAGAAAGGGTAAATGGGCTCATTTATGTAAGCTAATTGGTCACGTGTTATGGGCTAAAGCCTAAGTAATCCCGAGCCCGTGAAAATATAAATACCTCTCTCTAAGTGTGGAGAGGGTGTTGGTTCTTATTTGTAATTTTTTTCATTTGTAAGAAATCAACTATCTTTTTTATTCTCTCTACTTTCTCTCTCTAACCTCTCTCCACTTTTCTTCATTTTTCTTCTTATCTATTTTTTCTTATCAAATCCATGGTAAAGTGAAAGTGTATCAGGGTTCCTACATGATGTATATGTAGGTAATATTCTAATGCATGGCGAATTACATGAAAACGCCATCTATGAAATAACTAACTAGAGAAACGCACAAGTAAGGTAGTATGACGACTATTACAAGGCCCCTAGTCTAGATAAACGCATTTGTATTAATACCTAAAGGGGATCATCCACACACGTGTAAGGTAGTATGAAGACTATTATCGGTGGAATCCTTTCTACGCAATCATGTCTCCCAAGATCTCTCGATAAGGGACTAAACATGCACACACATCAAGAAAAAGCAACAAAGTTAAGATCTACATACCAATTCACATACAATCATAAGCAAACACTTAAAAGATCTAGCCTAGCATGGGTCTAGGATGGAAGAGAGATTAGCTGCACAATCATATATAAAAACAATAAGACATATTTAAAGAGATAAGAGGATATCTCTGCTCTCACTCGCACTATGTGAATCACTTCGCTCCTCGCTCTCTCGCGTCGTAGTATAGAAGGGTTGGAACCCTAAAAAATACTCCTAAATGTCTGAGTACTAACTCATTCTTCATGAACTCTAACACTAATTCATTATCGAAATGAGTATTGATAAACGGTAATAAAATTGAGTTTGTATATAGAGATTCAGGCGTAGTCGGCGTCGCCTTAATTTCGCGAGCGGCCGTCGTCAAGCTAGGGTTTCTTTGGGTCTTCATACTTGATGGCTGATCCAGACGCTGTCTCTATTATTCAAACGGTGTCCCACTTGAGTCCAGACGTGGTTAGGATTATCTAGACGGTGTCTCTAGAGTCTGGTCTTGAATCTTTCATCAATCTTCACACCTGTTAGCTACCATGTTCGTATTCTTCGCCAATGAGTCCAGTCACGTGTTATTTCTTATCCAAATGTCTTACAAAAATGCTTATAAATAGCAAAAAGAAATGATTAAACACACATTTAAGACATTTTTGCATGATTATAAGGGTAAAATGACCCCGAAAAAGTATATAAAACTACACCTCATCACATACCCCTACACTTGGGATTTGCTTGCCCTAAAGTAAATAAGGTTTTCTTCCTTAACAAGATACATATCGGGGGCATTTAACTTACTCTTTAAAGGCTTCATGGCACAACCAATTAGACCTCGTAACTAGAAGCATGGGAAAAATACACTAGCACCTCACAATAAGTGTTTGGATTCTCTCTCTCTCGGTGTATAATGCATTATAACAATATGGAAATTGAAAATTTAATACTCATTACCTAGTCATAGCATATAAGTTACCATAGGCTTAATAAAAGATCAAACCTCCACAGCTAGCGTAAGTACTAATAGTTACCATCAAAGAGGACTTTAAAGGGTTATGATGTGTAATTATGTGGGATACGTGTAAACGGAAACAGATAGCATTTGGATTCCGGTTAGTAACATTTGGCGCGGCCGCTGCCGCGTCGCTCTCTATTGCGCGCGCGCGCTCGCGCACTCTCTATGTACTCGATCTAATGGGAATACACGTCTTGCGTCTTAGGGTGCTCTGCGCTCGTAAAGAGATCCGGACAAGATATACAAACTCTACAAAACTCTTCATCAAACTCTTTCTTTTTCTTTTCTTGACTCTATATTGAACATGAATAAATAAACTAACTAATAAAATGATAAACGCAAATGGTAGCCCGTGCATTTTTTTTTTTGGGTACACTTTTGCCCTATATTTTGCAACATATAATACATCATTGGGGTTTATAGATCACCCCTACACTTGAAATTTTTACAGACTCGATAAGCAAACTAATCTAATGACCCAAATTTGTTGGATCAAAATAACATGTAGACTACTCGGCATACATATGGGGGTCTTGACTTAACTTTTCTTCCCCATTATTTTGCGAAATAAATACTACCATGAATCTCAATCGTCCCAAAACAATATATACAAGGATAAGGACTTAGCAACCGTGTACTCTAATAATTAACTAATGGTGTAACACAACGATGTACTAAAAGCAAGTACATATAGGGTAGGCTAAGGTTTTGGGTGACACAATTAGTTTAAGGGTATGGTTGAGGTTTCACTAGGGGAATCTCACACTAAAAGTGAGCGCGAACAAGGGTGTGGGATAGTTATATAGTTAGGGTGACTAAAATAACAATTACAGGTTTTAAACGTGGGTTAATCCTAGTGCCTCTTATCATTTAACAAATATTATTACTCACTACGTAGTCTCAGGATGTATCACTAAAGCAAGTTCTAGAAGTTATATACTACCGGTACACTCATATAGTTTAATATCAATGCTTAACTCCAGAAAAGGCAACAAAACCAAATATACACGTCCGTAATGACGGCATAGACATACATGATTGCTCATTCCCTAACTCGAGAAGCTTAGAGATAATAAACTATCTTGGGCATTAATGGTGGATACCCAAATTCCTAAAGATCTAGGGGCGTAAACCTCATAATTTTGGGGGTGAATTAATTTGAGTGGAAGGGTTTTTATGCTAGTCATATAATTCCCTATCAATGAGACGCTCTAGCTACTTAGTTTCACTGGTTATGTGTGAAAATTTTAAATTTGGGTCAAAATTTCCCTTTACGATTTATGTTTCGATAGATAACTCATCATTTTAAGTTCAAGCAAAGACAAATGGTGGAATAGTTTATAAGGCTTTTATTTCCCCTACACTTATTTTGAACATTGTCCCCAATGTTCTACAAAGTACCCGTAAACGAATAAAGGGAAGAGAAAAGAGGGCAAAAGAAACTAGTACTCCCCTGGTTATTGATATATGAGAAATCACATATCCTTATTATATCCAAAATGACCCTTAAATGATCAAATGTGCAAAAATATATGAGAAATCACAAGAAAACGGTCAAAACCGGACAAACACGAACAAAGACTCGAACCCGGGACCTCTACCACCATCAACCAAGTGTTTTAACCCAACACACTCAACCATTGTGCTACATTAGCTCATCCGGTAGAGTTTTTCTTTAGTAAATACTTATACACATTTTGAGCTCTTTTGCATAATAAGCTGTTTTGGCTTATTTTATAGCTTATTCGATAAGCTGTTTTCACGAGCTTTTTTTTCTTAGATTCTACACTATTCAAGCTACTTTTCATAATTTTTTCATGAATATTATAAGAAAAAAAAAACGTTTAGCATTTTTTATATTTAATTTTCTTTAAAATTGTTTTTAATTCATAAAAAATTATAAAAAAGTCAAAAAATATAATTCTTTTTTAGAAAATTTTCTTTTAATATTTAGAACCTAGGAAAAATAGGTTTGCTATCGTAGGGTTGAATTTTCAAAATTTTGATTTTTAAAGAACGGGATAGATTCCCGTTCACGTTTTTTGTATTTTCAAGCTCAAATCTTTCTCGTTTTTGGTCTAGTTTTTTTTGTTTTAGCTTTTTAGTCAATTAAGTCTTACAAAAACCAAAAAGATCATTTTAGGCTTAAATTTGATAATTTAGGGTTTTTAGGTCCCGTTTAGGATTCCTGTTTTGCGTTTTTAGTTAAAATTTGTCTTCCCTTAAGTATTTTTAAGTTTTTGCCTTAATTTTCTCGTAGTTTTGGAAAACCAATATTAGTCTTGTCCCATTCAAGCTTTGATTCTCAAAATGACTCTCGACTTTCAATTGCATTCCTCGTTGGGGATAACGACCCGGGAATCATACTCCCGGATTACTATAATTGAGATTTTTTGATTCCTACCCTCTTATCTTTATATATTATATATTATAAATATATCTTATATTTATATTTATATATTATATATTTTTAAAGGTGTAGAATCAGAACGGATAAGTTTTTGGCGCCGCTGCCGGGGAGGATTGTCTACGATTATTGAATCCGTTTGAAAATTTGTGTTTGAAGATCCTTCCGAGTGAAGTTATTTTGTTTATTTTCATAAAAAATACAAAAAGATTTTTCTTTTCTTTTATTAGTATATATAATATAAAAAATTAAAAAAAATCAAAAAATCTAAAAAAACAAGAAAAACCAAAAATATAAAAACATTATCCATAAAAAAGAAATAAAATAAAAAAGTATTATCCATTAATAAGTTCCCGAACCAAAGAATCAAAAACTTACCTTTTGTGTCTCTCGCGAGGTACGGCTCACCTCTTAAAGTTAAATAAACTCCTTTGTGCGTTTTTCTTTAAGAGAGTTGCCGAGAAGTGAGTTGATTATTAGGTTTAAGTGTCTTATCTCATTGTCCGTATTTAAAATTTATTGTGAATACATTGTTGAAAAACCAAAAAAAAAAAAAAATTAAAAAAAAAAAAACCAAAAAAAAAATTAGTATAAATTTTCTTTTTTAAATTTTAAGTGGCATGCGCACTCGTTCTCAATCTCGTAATTCTAACCGTCAACAACAACAAGTCAATCCGACTTTTGTTTGAACCATTCAAGACTTGTTGAAAAAACCCTACTCCCTAGTATACGATGATGATACACGTACTATGACTTCAATTGCTCGAAAGCACCCGAAACCGTGGGTTTACGAGGAAGCCAATCTTGTGCTCAGAGATTACTAGCGGACACATTGAGGCTTAAGCAAACAGGTTTGCTTTACCCTTCAGTTTCAAACAACAATTCTTCGGAACATGACAAAGAAGTACCCTCATATGCTCACATCCGTTATATCAACAAGATCACTTCAACATGAATTCCCGACGCCCGAGTTACGCAAGTAAAAGCTTAGCTTTTCCCATTTTCCCTCCCCCCGAGGTCGCAAGCCCGGATTTGGCTTGAAAAAGAACCCCCTCGATCGATTCTAACATGGGATGATCTTGTTTCGAAATTCATCAACAAATTTTTCCATCCTTCCAAAACAACAAATCTTCGAAATGAAATCACGAGATTTCAACAACAATTTGATGAAACTTTCTACGAGGCATGGGACTGATTCAATGATCTTCTTCGAGCATGCCCACATCATGGATTTTCGGAGTTACATCAACTCGACACTTTCTACAATGCTTTGAACTCTAATGATCAAGATTCATTAAATTCTGCCGTGGGTGGTAACTTTTTGGATAAAATGCCCCGTGATTGCCTAAGAATCATTGAAAGCAAATCCAAAGTTTGTAATTCACGTAACAAACCGGTTGTTGCAAAAGTGAGTTCGAGCTCTTCTACCCCCGGTATCTCTCCCGAGGTTGTCGAACTTAAAGATATGGTGAAAGCCTTGCTTCTCGAAAAGAAAAACCAAACCCAAGCTCCCACTCCCGTCAAAGCGGTCGAGGAAAGTTGTGTTACTTGTGGTGGTACTCATTCTTACCGAAATTGTCCCGCCACCGATGGCAACATTTATCGTGACAACATTCAAGAATTTGTTACCCAAGCAGCAGCAGCTAATTTCAATCAAGGAAATACCGGTTACCGAGCCCCAATTGCTAATCAAATTCGACCTCCCGGTTTTCCTCCCGTTCAACAAAACCAAGGAAATAACCAAAACCGTTACAACCAAAATCGGGGAAATAATTACAACCAAAGCTAAATTTATCGACCTCCGATTAATCAACCTCCGGTTCACCAAGCTCAACCTTACCAAGCTCTGGCTTCGCAAACATAAGGTGTGACAAAGAACGATTTTGAAAGCTATGTCAAAGATAATGATGCAGTGATGAGGAACATGCAAGACCAAAACCAAAACTTGCAAAATCAAATGACCAATTTAAAACGGACATAAAAATGCTTTTACCAAGTTTGTGGAATTACCCCCCCCCCCCCCAATACCGCTTCTACTTCAGGTTCAGGGACACTCCCTAGTAATACCATTACTAACCCGAAGGTAGACTTGATGGGTATTACCAGCCGAAGTGGTGTTGCTTATCAAGGACCCACGATTCCTACTACTTCTTCTTCTCTTCCTAAAGTAGTGGAACGTGAACCCGAGGTGACAAAGGACACGGTGCCTCCTACTAATAACGGAAGTACCAAAGACGTCCAACCTCCGGTTGTCCCAAGTTTCAATCCTCAAAGTACCAAATTCCTGAGCTCCGCTTTACTCTACCCTTAGTGCCTCTCCATGCCTAACTTGAAAACGTCAATTCCATATCCTTTGAGACGTAATGATGAAAGGCGACGTGAAAAGGCTAACGACCAAATTGAGAAATTCTACAAAATCTTTCAAGATATGAGTTTCAAAATTAGTTTAGCAGATGCTTTGATTCTTATGCCAAAATTTACCTCAACTCTTAAAGCTTTAATCGAAAACAAAGAAAAATTAAGTGAAATGGCTAGAACTCCTTTGAATGAGCATTGCTTGGCGGTTATCCTAAACAAGTTACCTGAAAAACTTGGAGACCCCGGCAAATTTCTTATACCATGTGATTTTCCCAGAATGGAAGAGTGCTTAGCCTTGGCCGATCTTGGCGCTAGCATAAATCTCATGCCATTATCCGTGTGGAAAAAGCTTTCTCTTCCGGAACTCACTCCTACTTGTATGACTCTTGAACTTGCAGACCGTTCGATTACCAAACCGATCGGTATCGCCGAAGATGTCTACCTTAAAGTAGGAAAGTTCAAATTCCCGGCCTGTCTTGTAGTCGTAGACTTTTGATGCCGAAAAAAAATCCTCGTTCCCTTAATCGCGGGAGATCCTTCTTAAAGACCGGACGTGCTTTGATTGATGTGTACGAAGGAGAATTAACTCTTCGTGTTGGAAAAGAAGCCGTAACATTCAATCTTGATCAAACTTCGAGATACTCCTCTAATTACGATGATATGACGGCGAACCGAATCGACGTCATTGAAATGGCTTGTGAGGAGTATTCTCAAGAAGTTCTCGGTTTCTCCGATGTGATCGCGAGTGGCAATCCCACTCCTTATTATGACCCGATCGTTTCTACCTCTTCTCCGACTCTCACTCCCTTCGGGGATAGTGATTTTCTTCTCGAGGAAGTCGATGCTTTCCTCGCTCTTGAAGATGATCTAACTTCACCGGAAGTTGATGACTCTTACTATGACCCGGAGGGGGATATTCTTCTTCTTGAAGCATTTCTCAATGATGATCCATCATTACCCCCTCCCACTCAAGGAAATTATTTGCCTAAAATTCGAAAAGAACTTAAAGTTTGTGAAGCTAAAACTGATAAATCTTCAATTGATGAACCTCCCGAGGTCAAACTCAAGGACTTACCTCCTCATCTCGAATATGCATTTTTGGAAGGTGACAACAAGTTGCCCGTCATAATTGCTAAAGACTTGAGTGTCAAGGAAAAAGTCGCTCTCATAAAGGTTTTGAAGTCACGCAAGCGAGCCATCGCTTGGAAACTCTCCGACATCAAGGGTATTAACTCGGAATTTTATACTCACAAGATTCTTATGGAAGAGGACTACAAATCAGCGGTTCAACACCAAAGACGGGTGAATCCAAAAATCTATGATGTCATCAAAAAGGAGGTTGAAAAACTTCTTGATGCTAGATTAATATACCCGATCTCGGATAGTCCTTGGGTAATCCCCGTACATTGCGTACCGAAAAAAGATGGCTTTACCGTTGTTGAAAATGATGAAAACGAGTTAATTCCTACTCGATTGGTTACGGGATGGCGTGTGTGCATTGACTACCGAAAGTTAAATGAAGCCACCCGTAAAGACCACTTTCCACTACCGTTTATGGATCAAATGCTCGAGAGATTAGCGGGAAACGAGTACTATTGTTTTCTCGATGGTTTCTCGGGTTACTTTCAAATTCCCATTGACCCTCATGATCAAGAAAAGACAACATTCACGTGTCCTTACGGAACGTTCGCCTATCGTCGCATGCCTTTTGGCTTATGCAATGCACCGGGCACGTTCTAAAGGTGTATGATGGCTATCTTTCATGATATGATCAAAAAAATGATGGAAGTCTTCATGGACGACTTTTCGGTCTTTGGGAATTCATTCAGAAATTGCCTCTCGTGTAGACAAGATGCTTCAAAGGTGTGAAGTCTTTGTCTAAATTGGGAAAAGAGTCATTTTATGGTAAAGGAAGGCATTGTCCTTGGCCATAAGATTTCCAAAAATGGGATTGAGGTTGATAAAGCCAAAGTCAATGTGATTGCTAAGTTACCTCATCCCACCACCGTCAAGGGTGTTCAGAGTTTTCTCGGTCATGCCGGTTTCTACCGACGATTCATTAAGGATTTTTCCAAAATTTCCCGACCGATGACTCATCTTCTTGAGAAGAATACTCCGTTCATCTTCTCCAATGAATGTATTCAAGCTTTTGAAACGTTAAAGAAAAAACTTACCGAAGCTCCAATCTTGATTGCCCCCGACTGGGATTTGCCCTTTGAGCTTATGTGCGATGCAAGCGACTTTGCCATAGGTGCAGTCTTGGGGCAACGTCATGAAAAACACTTTAGGCCTATACACTATGCTAGTAAAACAATGAACGAGGCGGAATCGCATTACACCATGACGGAGAAAGAAATGTTAGCCGTGGTGTATGCCTTCGAAAAATTCTGGTCTTACCTCATCTTGAACAAAAGCATAGTGTATACGGATCACTCCGCCCTAAAATATCTCTTTGCTAAAAAAGATTCCAAGGCGAGATTGCTCCGGTGGGTTCTCCTCCTTCAAGAGTTCACATTCAAAGTAATTGACACAAAAGGAGCCGAGAATCTCGCGGCCGATCATCTTTCCCGATTAGAAAATCCGTATGAAAATGTTCTCGACCCAAAGGAGGTAAATGAAAAGTTTCCTCTCGAGACACTTAATATGGTGACTTCTCGTGGTGACGTCAGTACCCCGTGTTTGTGCGCGTTATGCAAATTACCACGCGGGGAATTTCATTATTAAAGGGATGTCGTCCCATTAAAAGAACAAGTTTTTCAAGGATGTTAAACACTACTTTTGGGACGATCCCTATTTGTTCAAAATATGTGCGGATCAAATGATTCGGCGGTGTGTTGCAGGCCAAGAAGTTGTTGACATCCTCACAGCTTGCCATAGTGGACCCACCACCCACAACCCACCGAGCGACATTTACGGTGGCCCAACTACACCGCCAAAAGGTTTTTTGACTCTGGAATTTATTGGCCCAAACCACGTTTCTCTCTATATATCTATCTCTCGGTGGGATGAGTTCCTTCTCTGGCGGTGGCGAGTGATCTACTTTCACTATTCTGTGGCAGAAAGAGGTTAGGCTCTCTTAACACTTGATGAAATTGCCATAAAATTCCATCCAAGTTTGCGAAATCTTTGACGTGTGGGGCATAGATTTCATGGGGCCATTCCCGTCTTCACGAGGGAACAAATATATACTCGTGGCGGTCGACTATCTGTCAAAATGGGTTGAAGCAAACGGCGCTCTCCCACAACAAACGACGCCCGAGTTGTTTGCAAATTTCTTAAATCTCTATTCGCCCGATTTGGTGCCCCTCGTGCTATCATAAGTGATCGCGGAACCCATTTTTGCAATGACCAGTTTGTAAAGGTCATGCTTAAATTTGGAGTTACTCACCGTCTCTCCACCGCGTATCACCCACAAAACAAATGGTCAAGTGAGGTATCCAATCGTGGCTTGAAACGAATTCTTGAAAGGACAGTGGGCAAAAACCGTGCCTCTTGGTCAGATAAACTAGATGATGCACTCTGGGCCTTCCGTACAGCTTACAAAACACCCATCGGGTGTACCCATACAAGCTGTGTTACGAAAGTCATGTCATCTATCCGATCGCGAGCACAGTAAGCCGTATAGGTCCTTAAAGCAGCAAAAGACTTTGTACTCTAAAAACCGCGGCGATCACCCTAAAGTTCAACTCGAGAATTAAATGAACTTCGTTATCATGCCTATGAAAACTCTTTGATCTAAAAAGAGAAAACAAAGAGGGATCCATACTCCAAAGATCAAAAAATCAATGTTTTTCAACGTTCAGTGATTAAGTCCTCCTCTTTTTAACTCTCGATTGAATATGTTCTCAAGGCAATTTAAAATCCTGATGCCGGACCTTTCCCCATTACCCAAGTCTTTTCCGTATGGCCCCGTTTGAGATAGTACTCGAAAACAACCAGGCCAAATTTCAAGTGAAAACAGGTCATACGAATTAGCACTCCTTTGGAGGAGGACGTACTAAAATTGGGTTGTCGTCGGATCTCAAAACCTTCCCCAAGGACAATAAGTTCGAGGATTCGGTCAAGCTTAGTTGACCCTAAACAATCGCCTTCGTGGGAGGCACCCCAGCTTATCCTTCTATTTTCTTGTTATTTCTATTGTGATGTGAGGAGGCTTGTAACACTTCCAATTCTTGTTTGTTTGTTCTTGTGAATTTTTTTGTAGATGACCCAAAATTTTTTGATAAGACATCTCAATGTTCGATGTTTTTTCTTTCCCGGTCCCACTCGTATCGTCCTAGCCTTTGCATATAATTAGTTTGTGAAACACACACACACACTGGCCTCTAACACTATCTATCACTCTACTCTCACTATACTTCTCACACGCCACACATCTATGAGCTCAGCTCTAGTGCGAGAGTCTCTTCTATAGCGCGCGCAAGAGCTATACAACATTAAGATGGAGAGTGAGTAGGTGGAGAGGGCTAGTATGGGGGTGATCTATCTATCTTATTGAGAGAGTGTGCTGTAAGCTAATTGTCTCGGAGGGGGGGGGGGACAGGTCACTGTTTTATCCACAACATACATATATACAAGACACACAACACACTATTAACACACATATAGTGCAATACAAATCTACACTCTACATATAGACACTATGGTTTGTATGTAAGGGTGGGTTTAATCTCTAAAAAAAAAATAGAATAACAATAAAATTTGACTGATCGAGCGGTGTTGAGCTCAGTTGTTCCTTATATTTTTAGGCTAAGCGTAAACAACATCTATTAAATTGAGTTTGGATAATAAGCGCATGGAAAATATCCGCGAAGATTAAAAATTATAGAGTAAAGTATGAGTGGGAAGCCTAAACAAGGCTTATTTAGAAATCTTAAGAGCTCATGTATGTAATTTGGAGTGGCTTATTCTCCCAAAAGCACTAACCGATTAAATAATACGATGAAGTTTTTTGGAGATTAAACTTAAATCAATAATTTTTACGTAAAGTATAGCAAAAAATTTAGTCTTAATTCAAACTTATACTTGAGTTTTTCAAAAAGAAGTATTCTCTATATAAAGAAATACTTTAAAAATAATAATAAAAAAATATAATAATAAATATAAACTATGGGCTGATAAAAGTTTACTACCTCTTGCCGACTCACAACCGATGTGGTAGTCTTCTAAAGAAAGCCCATAGTAAGAATAAAAATCTGAGACTGATAAAAAGTTTTGCTTTGCTCATCTTACCAGCTCACAACTCGAATGTTTCAGCCTTCTAAAAAGGTCGAGGGTTATAATTGCACATAAAAGTATAAAAATTTAAGTGTGAATTAAAAAATATGATCTCTATTGTTTAAATTTAATTATGTGCTTTGAACTTTGGACATTCATTTTAAAGTTATGTTATATACTGGAAACCTGAGAGTTTTTGGGCAAGGGGGTGGAGGGGGGGTTGGGGGGGGGGGGGGTGGGGGGGGGCGGCGGGGTAGATCGCGCACGTGACCTAGGGGGGGCAGGGGTGGGGGGGGGGGGTGGGTCTAAGCCTGGTCCACATTAGCCGTAAGGTTGGGATGTGTCGAGACGAAAGTCGCTACATGGGATGATCTCGCCTTCAAACTCATTATTCTCGGGTGGAACGTGAAGCATAGTATTTTGCAAAACGTTGAATTCATGGTTGAAATTCCAAAATATCACATTCACCTAATACTATAATAATTAGTCGGAGTGAATGTTCACAAGTTGCAAATAATATAGTGTTAGCATTTTACTGATATTTAGTTGTCGACATTTCGTTTTAAGCTTGGTTTGGAGCTAGTGAAAAGTCGGGGACGATGAATTTATCCTTTTTGGGGCATTCTCGGATCGAAATGCATATTATTCTATGATCCCTAACGATTATGGAAATAACAAAAGTCGGAATATTTTAGGTAGTTGCTAAAAAAATGGAAAAAGTTTTAAAAAATGGGAAAATTGGGTGTTTTAAAGCTTGTGATTTCTTAACTCTCCCCACAAAAGTCTTTGCTACTTTTCAAAGATTTAGTTTGGGGAAGTTTTGAGGTATTTGGTTTTAGAGCATATAATATTGCGTGAGGACACGGCAATCACTTAGTTTGGGGAATTTTGATATGTGAAAAATCACATATCCTTTTTAAATCCAAAAAGGCCCTAAAAATGAACAAATTATGCTTGTATATTGCTTGTTCTGTCATTTGTGATGTGTAGGTACGGATAATGCAAAAATCACAAGAAAACGGTCAAAACCGAACAAACACGGACACAGGAACGGATAGAGTGTACAAGAGCCAGAAGTTTCTAGCAAAAGGTCATCAAAAGTCAACCTTTGGTCAACCATTGGTCAACTCACAAAAGACAAAATTCTAAAAATACCTAATTAACCCTCATTGTTAAACAAAATTCATAAATGCTCCTTGAATGACTAACACCGTTAGTCCTTTTTATATAAAAGGATAACGGTTGTTATCTTCTTAAGTATAACTTGAGCCCAAAAGATATACCATGGCCCAATCCTTTTTATCCGGGCCCAAATCCACTCAGTCAAACAAAGTTATAAAAAGAAAAGAAAAGGGCGCGGGAAATACCGTTTTTACTGTTCATTGTCGTTCTCCTCCATTTACCCTGTCAAAAACAAAGGGTAAAATGCAATTGACTATGTGGAACAAAGATTCAAGTACCAAGTAATGAGTTAGCATCAAAAATCGTCATCAAAGCTCTCTTATTGGCTATAATTGTCAAGGGAGTGTCACGTGGGATCCAAAAAAACACACTCAAATTGGGAATTTATACTAAAAACAAGCCAAAAGAAGCACAAGGCCTCTAACACAAGGAATGCCACGCTGGAAATCCGTGTGCTCACTTAATGATCCAACGGTGAAGATTGAAGAGACAATGATTGCAAGGAATGAAGGGTGATGATCAAGACCAAGGGGAACGCGTTCACAAGGCCTAGACGCATCTATTCTCTCCTATAAATACCGGACCTCCTTCACTCAAAAGTGCCCCCTTAGCTTTTTACCTGCTGTTTTGTGCCATTTGGCTTATTTGTTCTTATTTGCTTATTTTCCTAACTTATTTAGGGTTAGAATATCTTATTAGGTTAGTCTAAATCAATACTAGCTTATTTCCTTTAGAGTAGAGCTTATTTGAGCTTATTTGCTATTTAGCTTAAAAATTCTAAGTGTTTTAGCTTTTTAAGTATCCTGCCTTATTTAGCTTAATATAGTTGCTTATTTTTGATCATTTATGCTTATTAGGGATAGTTAGGTATCTGTTATAGCTTATATATCATTTAGGATTGCTTATTTGTGCTCAAAGATCAAAACAGTTTGCCACTTAAGCTTTTTAGTTAAGTAAAGCAAACTGTCAACCTTTTTAGCTTATTCTAGAGCTTATTTGTGGTTTATAAAAATAGTTGTTTTGCAAAAGTTACTTATTTTTAAGTGTTTTCAAAAGTTGTAAAAAAAATGGTAAAAATAAAAACATTTGGGATAGTGGGAAACCACGGTTAGCAATATCTCGACCTCGGACCTCTACCACCATCAACCAAGTGTTTTAACCCAACACACTCAACCATTGTGCTACATTAGCTCATCCGGTAGAGTTTTTCTTTAGTAAATACTTATACACATTTTGAGGCTCTTTTGCATATAAGACTGTTATTGCTGTATTTTACGCCTTATTCGATAAGCTTTTTTCACGAGCTTATTTTTCTTAGATTCTACACTATTCAAGCTACTTTTCATAATTTTTTCAGAATTTTTATAAAACGTTTAGCATTTTTTATATTTAATTTTCTTTAAAATTGTTTTTAATTCATAAAAAATTATAAAAAAGTCAAAAAAAATAATTCTTTTTTAGAAAATTTTCTTTTAATATTTAGAACCTAGGAAAAATAGGTTTGCTATCGTAGGGTTAAAATTGCAAAATTTCGATTTTTAAATAACGGGATTGATTCCCGTTTACGTTTTTAGTATTTTCAAGCTCAAATCTTTCTCGTTTTTGGTCTAGTTTTCTTTGTTTTAGCTTTTTAGTCAATTAAGTCTTACAAAAACCAAAAAGATCATTTTAGGCTTAATTTTGATAATTTAGGGTTTTTAGGTCCCCGTTTAGGATTCCCGTTTTGCGTTTTTAGTTAAAATTTGTCTTCCCTTAAGTATTTTTAAGTTTTTGCCTTAATTTTCTCGTAGTTTTAGAAAACCAATATCAATCTTGTCCCGATTGCAAGCTTCGATTCTCAAAACACACTTAAGCTTTCAAATTGCATTCCCTCGATGGGGATAACGACCCGGGGAATCATACTCCCGGATTTACTATAATTGTATTTTTGATTCTAACCCTTTATCTTTAATATATATATATTATAGATATTATCTTATATTTATATTTATATATTATATATTTTTAAAGGTGTAGAATCAGAATGGATCACCCGACCTATAGAAAGCCCATAGGCATCCAAGCCTTATGGTCTAGGTATAAATACCCCTTCTCCACAATGGAGAATGGTTGGTTGTCATTTGTTACTCTTTTGTTACATATAGCGATCCAAAAAACATCTCTTATTTCTCTCTCGTTTTCTTCTCATTTATTCCTTTCTCTTTCTTGTTTCTTATCATTGAAGATCGTGTGTATGTGAGTTAAGATGGTGAAGTTAATCTTGGTTCCTACATTGACGAAACCTTTTTCCGTTATTCCATTATTTAATTTGAAGCTCATTTAAAATAATTACATAGCACATTTCTTTCTCCCCCTCAAATACTTACAACACCCGTTTCGTATTTAAAGGAGTTGTAGTCAGTGTTGAAGTGATAGAAAATTCTTTTCAAGTCGTTTTCTGATGAGAAGTTGAGAGTACTAATTTGTTTTGAAAGACAACACCAACAAAAATAAGATTTCTCTTATTTTGAAAAATAAATGCACTGACATGTACACTTATTTTATGAAAGCTCGGGTTGTGTAGCAAATTATACATAAGCCTTTACATGATCATGAAGTAGATCATGCCTGAGAAACTGAATTCTCGTTAAGAGGTCAAT
Source organism: Tanacetum coccineum (assembly GCA_026074375.1). NCBI lineage: Eukaryota > Viridiplantae > Streptophyta > Magnoliopsida > Asterales > Asteraceae > Tanacetum > Tanacetum coccineum. Next base: position 1,981 of record BQNB010017099.1, on the reverse strand, counting down.
ATATCTTTTTGGCGATATACTAGCCTTAACGATTAAAATACTCGGTGGTTGATGTCTAAAATAATTTGCTAGCCATATTGACAATGTTTTTGAAAACAGGTTTGAACTTCTGCTCGACACTTTATGTTATAACTCATAACACCTGGTGTCATTATTAAATGACATTTCTAAAGCCGTAAATATTATCGATTCCAGAAGACATGTCATTTTTTGAGTTTTTATAGTTTTATATATATGTACATAGGATACACAAAGGGAAACCACCATCACTCTTCATTCTCTTCTGCCAAACTCTTAAGTGTTTCTGGAGACATGTTTTTCATCTCAAGCTTATTGATTAAGAGTTTGAATCTTTCCCTTGGCAACGCTTTGGTGAAGATATCTGCCAACTGATATTCAGTCCAGACAAAGTAAAGCTCAACCACACCATTTTGACTTGTTCTTTGATAAAGTGATATCGGACATCAATATGCTTCGATCTTGAATGTTGGACGTTGTTACAGCAAAGAGCAATAACACTCTTGTTATCACAGTATAAAGGAATTTTGTTGAATTCAAATCCATAATCTGTTAGTTGTGATCTCATCCATAGGATTTGAGCACAACATCCAGATAAGGAAATGTATTCTGCCTCTGTACTAGAGATAGCAGTGCTTTTCTGCTTCTTTGAGGACCAAGTGACAAGTCTATCTCCTAAGAACCGGGCACTACTAGAAGTACTTTTTCTTGTGTCCTGACACTCGACGTAATCGGCATCTGCATAAGCGGTTAGTGCAACACTGGTATCTTTTGAGTACCAAAGGCCCATATTAGTGATACCTCTCAAGTATTGAAGATTTGTTTTACTGGATGGAGGTGCTTTTCGGTAGGCCTGCCTGATATCGGGCACACATGCATACTGCAAATAAAAGATCAGGTCGACTGGATGTAAGATACATAAGGGAGCCGATCATTCCACGGTAGTGTGTAGAATCAACTGTTTACCCCTGTAGATCTTCATCCAGTTTGGTTCTATCCACCATAGGGGTGTCAACCGAGTCACTAGAATCCATACCATATTTATTAAGAATTTCTAAAGCATATTTTTTCTGGTTTATAAAGATGTCTCTAGGACTTTGAGAAATTTAAAGTCCGAGAATAAAATGACATTTTGCCCATCATTGACATCTTAAACTTAGAACTCATTATATCAGCAAATTTATCACATAGACTAGGATCCGTTGATGCAAAGATTATATCATCGACATAAATTTGTTCTATGAGTATGTCTTTGCCTTCTTTCCTTGTGAATAATGTGGGGTCGACCGCACCTTTCGAGAACTTTTAAGACAGTAGAAAGCTTGACAACATATCATACCACACACGTAGAGCCAGCTTCAACCCATATAGAGCTTTCTTCAGTCTGTATATGTGGTTAGGATTGTCTTGATCTACGAAGCCCTCCGGTTGACTAATATAGACTTCTTCCCATAGCTCGTCGTTTAAGAATGTTGTTTTGACATCCATCTGGCAGATAGTCATGTTCTTATTGGTGGCGTTTGCAATGAAGATTCTGATTGCTTCTATGCGAGCCACGGGTGCAAAACACTTTTAAAATCTATTCCTTCTTCCTGAAGATATCCTTTAGCTACGAGCCTCACCTACCCCTCCAAATTCGTCTTGCCTAACTTTGAATATCTACTTTAATTTAATTATCATGACTAAATCTGAACAAGGTACGAGCTCCCAAACATCCAGTCGTTTAAACTCATGAATTTCTTCTTGCATCGCATCGATCCAAGAAGATTCCAATAAAGCTTCTTTAAAGTTCTTGGGTTCGACATGGTGAGAAAGGCATCAAAGAAACACCACATGGTATCTGTTTGTAGCTGTTTCGAGTTGAGACTGGTCAAGAAGGATTGCCTATCACATTTTCTAATGGATGATTCTTTGTCCATTTGCTGATATGGTCAAAAGGTGGGTTGGTTGGTTTCATAATTGA